>VDFB02319938.1:388112-526205 GCA_007258455.2 Sequoia sempervirens
TGCATTGATTCAGACACAACATTGATGGCTATTGATGGTTCAGTCTCATCAAGATCAGCTTTTAAAGGTTTCATCCGACATGGATGTGTACTCTCATCTATTGCAGGCCCGTACGCTCCAACCTAGCATTCAAAAGGTAAAAGAAAACAAGTCAGCTCATATTGATACAATAAAGATACCCACAGGGCACATTTACTATTAACAGCTATTTAGAGATTTGAGTCCATTGCTGGTTGCGCCAGACTTCATGTTTAGTCAAATCTAATGACAATACTCTGTCGCCTCTAGTCTTTATTTACTGCACCGAGCCACCAATATATTATGTTGAATCACAGCTGCCAAATATCTGACTTTCAAGCTAGCATTAATGAGATAATTTCTGTGCGACTTGAATGAGATTTAGACATATATCAAACAGTAAGATTTACTGACTGCATGAATACCAGTGTTGGATCTGCATGAATCAATGAATGAAGACAGCAAGTGAAGATTTTAATGTCTTTGGCGGAGGAGTGCATGGTTGGTCTCAACTTCCAAAGTCAGTTATTGCATGTATTCTCCAAAATGTCTTAGTTCGCCTGTTGAATGCTCGAGTGAGTTGCTTTACTTTCTACCACACAAATCCAACACCAATCTCAGAAGATCAGATCTAATTGATAAAATACTGACATGTCAAATCAATTCAAAGATGTTTGTTTATTTATTTCTAGAATACTGGAAATCCCAACAGGAAACTGAACATGACAGAACAATTAAGTATTCACAACAGATAATGAGGAATGCATTTGGTAGCCATATACCAGACCAAGCTAGAATCGCAGCCACAGTGCTACAAAATCAAGATGCACGCCCTCCAACATTACCACTTGTGCGAAGATGCTAGTAGAGATTTGATAGCAGAGGTTGGTTTGATATAAATGACCGATGCCTCTTCCTGGGGAATAGTGTGGAAGCCCGCGCAAGGCACTGTGTGAATGCTTTTACTTTTTATTATGGCGAGCAGCATTACCACTTGGAAGTCGAAAACTCAATCCAACAATGCAGCTATGAATTCCATGTACTCATGTGAGACTACTGGTAAATTTGACTCGTGAAACAAAACTCCGCGCTAAGCAGCACCAAGATTTATTGTTGCTACAGCTTCATCGGTATTAGGTTGTATTTCTCTTTCTTGCGTATGGTCTTGGAAGATCAATGGCCTTGTAATAAAATAATAGAAAACATTTACATACCCTTGAATCATATGGTACTACTGATAAATTTAGTAGAGTTCATGGTCCTGCAAATAAGTTTAAGCAGTAAAGAAGCACAACAGATTGGATCTCTCGTGGTGCTCTACAAGCTGGATTGGCAGACAGTTTCCCAAAGGATGCTCTACTAATGCAGAAACTACAGGAATCTGCCTTAGCAATGAAAAATGATTTCGTTATGATTCATATGCATCATTCATGCAATCATTGTCATCTGTTCATCTTGTCAGGAAAACAATGGGTTTGCAACCAATGTGTTAATTTTCAGATCTTTGACAAATGCTACGAAACAGAGGAAAAGCTTGATGGATGGGATAGGCACCCTACAAATAGTAAGGAAAGGCACGTTTTTGTTCCTAATTGATGTCACAGATGTTCCAACAGATACTGAGGATAAAGATGAGAATATGGAAAGTGAATTCTTTGACACTCGCCAGGCTTTCCTAAGCCTCTGTCAGGGAAATAACTACCAGTATGATACACTCCGCAGGGCTAAACATTCTTCTATGATGATTCTCTATCATCTTCACAATCCAGACCATCATTTTTCTGCTCCGCACCGGCTACTGTTGACTCTTTGTGATACCTAGGATTGGGTGCATAAACTGTGGACATATGAACAAGGCACATTAACTGTTAGACCAGGCAACGGTGGAAATCTAGGCAAGGCAGAAACTAAAGATCAGACACGCGGTGTGAGGGATACAGTTGGTCGTGCCTACATTCCTCTTGAAATACTTTAAAGTAAATGCAACTTGCAAGCAGATAGATAGCTCATCTCTGGCAGGGAACAAACTCTCAGACCAACGCAATTAGCAGGTGTAAACTGTGTTCCTAAGGATTCATTAGCATAGAAGTCAGAGCAAGCATTTTATTACTATTGCGAAAGACGTTATTATTAACGTGTGTATGCAAATCCAAGCATAATGCAATACTGAAATGACAGATAGTAACTCAAAAGGTATTATAACCTATCTGAAAATGATCACATATATAACATAGATATATGACAAATATACGCTGATTTCTAATAAAGAGAATAACATAGAGAATATGGAAATTTATAACGTTAATGGTGTGATAACATAACCCAGAAAATATACAATAAGCCCTCCCTCTAGCGCCATTTTGTGGACATCGAAATCTGCAAATCGTTAGTAACTAACATATACAAACATGATTAGTTTCCAAGCAATAAGCACCATTCAACATCCATATGAGATATCTAACATGTTTTAAAATGCTATCTAATAACAAGATACATAAAATCCTATAAAGAAAAACATGAAACCAATCTATCCCATATTGGATTGGTGTCACATGTGCTAGTGACCCTTTCCCAATCCTTGATTGATAGCTTAGATGATGATGATAAGATGGAAATGATGAGCAAAATTAGTTCTCAAGGAGAGTAACTTTGCATATGCTTTTTGGATGAAATTGTGGAGGAGTTTCTCAATGTTGAAGCCTCTATTTGAAGATTTCAAATGCTAAGATTGTTGAAGAGGGACCAATGTGGGATTAAGATTCTGCCAATGAGATAAGGACACTTGTCATCATGTGATTAGTTGATGTATGTGCAAGATTTGGGAAGAGTGCCCAAGAGGGGGAAATTTTGAATTCAAATTTGCAATAAATGCCTAGGACAAGGAAAAGTCGCTACCAAATGTCCGCTTGACTTGTCATGTTGAGGGAAATGATGTTTTAATAAATCAATAAAATTGATTTATTGTGCAAGTGGCTAGGTCTACGCAAGTGGGATGTGGCTAGATTGTGATTAGATGATGATTATGCCGCATTAATGCCGACAGTCGATTTGACTTTTGACTTTGGAAATGATCTAAGATTTGATCGGCTTTTGGATTTATTTAATTGGCGGATGATGCAAGATGAAGGTTGAATGCTAAGATTTATTTGATAAATGAATGGATGGCAAAATGCACCGATTAATTGATGAATGGTCTGATGCAAATGCACATAATGTAAAATTTGCATGTCTGGCCGTGAGGCAACAAAAGCATCTTGCTCGAAATGTAATTGCATTTGATATTCATTTCAATGGGGCTAATTCCCAAACCCTCTCCTCAATCATTCCACAAGCATGGGAAAAGAAAAAAGGAAAAAATGAGCGCTAACCCATTTGTTGAAGACACCACATAATCCTTCCAAAAGGCATCAACAAAACTAGCACATTCACCAATACTCAAATTGACCACCGTCACAATTATCATCACACATCCATGAACCAGTCACCATCAAAATGAACCACATAACCCACCATCTAAAAGACACATCATCACATCACCCAATACCCCACACCATTAGCAAAGGACACAAGTGTTATTTGGCCTTGTCAGCCATAGAGTAACCACCCTTGCTAGATTGTATCACAGAGAGTGGAGTTGCAACCACAATCTCATCCTCAGAGTCATTGTAAGGCACCAGAGAGGTAGGGCACTGGCTAGAGCTAGGGCCAAATTCTTCCTCATCACTCGTTGAGCTATCAGAGACTAGGATAGGAGTAATGGGTTTCTCCAAACAAACCCCAAGACCCAGACTAAACCTCATTAATTCTTTCACAAACAAAGGTACCTTCTCCTTTCCATCAATTTTTTTCTTTGAAACCATTTGGATCCTCATAATACATGTGCTCCTGATGGCCACCTTCTCTAGTTTTCTACGTATACTCCTCTTCTTCGGAACCACAGGTGCCTCGGTCAAGGAAAGTTTATCTTCTGGTGTGTATGCAATTGGCTCCTACATACTCAATCTCTAAGACCTTCATACTGGAGCAACAAGAGTATTGGGTTCATTAATCTTCTTAGAATAGCCAAGTAACCAATGTGGGTGATAAAGAAAATGAAGACTGCAACTGTAGAAAATTCCCACATATATATAGCAAAACTCTTCATGACCCAAGTTACAAAGCAAATCTAAGCCACAATTGGCGATGTAAAATGTACACATAGTAGAAGACACTATGCCACCACCCTAGTAGCACTTGCATTCACAACCTCCCACAAGTCTCTCTCGCCAGTAGTCATATCAATTAATTCCAGACTCTGGCTATAACTTGTGAATGACTTGATTTATCAACATCAAATCCTCATTAATAGGAGCATGTAAGGCTAACTACAATTAATGTTCATCTTGGATCACTCGCGTGAGTAGGAACTCCATTACAACATGCTAAATCTCCACCGTTGATCATTGCAGATTTTAAACTCGATTGACGAGGCATATTAAGGATCACCACTTGCTTTACAGATCATACCAGGAAATAGAGAAGAAGTGTTTTAAAGTAGCCACATGCCCATTCATATCCTTACTAGATCATCCTTGCTATGTATCTCATTGATCATTCGAATCGTGGAGAAATCCCAACCACATGTCTGCATCATCGCCGATTTGAAATCCATTTCGAAACATCATCACGCGATGGCTATAGAGCCAACAATGAGCCAATAACCATTGCTCTGACCTCGATAGATTTCACCCAAGGATGTTCATTCTTCATTATCCATTGTGGGTCCTCCTCCCAATAGGTTGCCCTAACTGGTGATAAATCATGCCTGCACAATGGGGGAAACTCAACCCATTGGCAGTTGTGGGTTCCTCATTGAAAAACAATAGGCAATCAACAATAGTGTAGATACCGAAAATTAGTTACAAGAAGTAACTGCATCACTAGTCACATATTTCCTTTCAAACATGAGGGAACCACTCACGATATGTGATGACCACTCGCGGTCATTAAGAAACCGAACATCACCTATCATCAGTAACTCACCCAAGGATCAACAACATCACATGATGGGCGATGAACAAATCCTTAAAAGAAAATACAATATTGCTCATCGCTAGCTTCTTTGTGGTGAATGTGGCACGACTTGCGACGGGTGATGAGCTCACAAGTATAGATTCTCATGGTGTTGGTGGAAGGGCATGACTCATCGCAAGTTGAATGTAGGATTCTAGAACTGAACCCATGATGGGAAATGGACCATGCATGAAGCATTCATAGAGAATAATGCCACACATGCACGTAAGTTATTCATAAGGAAGAAGAATTCCTAGGCATATCTAGTGACTTTGAGAGATGTGGCCAGTGCAGAACGAAGATGAGGGTCATAAAAGCCACTTAACTCAGATGGTGACTTGGTGCAGTCTGTCAACATGCAAACATAAGTCAATGAAAAATTCCAAGGGTATAAATTAAATGAGTGGAAAAATCCTAAATCCCAATGATGCTAAAAGATAACAACTCACGGGTTTGAACATAGTAGAAGTGGAATGATAAAAATAAGAGTTCCACCAGTGGCTCCAACTGGGGATGTACGCCTCCTATAGGTATAGAAAGAATCCATAATATCAAGTTATGCAGACCAACAAGGGGACACTCATTTTATTAACTTCATCCTTTCAAATTGGAGGCTTGATGGCCCCCCAAAGCTTAAAATAAGACCTTTCCTCTATCAAATACCCTGTTTTTCCTTGATCTCAGAAAACTCAAGTATGCATTGTACACTTCTAAACCACAAATTCCACCATATCCATCCTCATCCATCCCATTTATCATGGTATTATTCTACTCATTACCCTGTTGTATTTTAGGTTCACCCTGATGTATTGGAAAAGTAAAACTCTCATATTCCACCTGATCATAGATGGTGACATTACCTTCAACTTGTTCATCAAGCTGAAGGTATTCATGAAAATTTTGTATGCCATATTCAATCTCCTCTAAGGTACTCAAAAGATGTCATGTAAGCACAAAAGGGTCTCCCTTAATGGTAATACTATACTTAAGGTTACCATCATAAACTTCAGTTTCTTCATCATACAGGCCATTATCACAGTTAAATATCAGCAAGCCTGAGTTATTCTCTTGTTGCTTATCAAGCACAATTTTTTCAATCATATATTGGTGGACTACCTCATTGGTATTTGCATTATCACATTGTCCATTCAGTTGGGGAGCTAGTAAAATAGAGTTAACATTTTGACAAACCAACTTATCTAACTCAGTGTCAGCATGGATTTTGCTTGCATATCCCAGACACATTCATTAGCAGTGTTTACCAGGCATCCATCAAGGTTCTTCTCAAAAAGAGGATTACCTCTACACCAGTATGGGTCATCACTTATATCCTTACTTTTCAATGCACATTCATCAAATAAAGGATTTTTCCATGTCTTCACAATAATTGGATGTATCTCATCTTCCTCAGTGTCAAGATCCCAACAATTTTGATCATCAGTATACTCAAATTCAGTGTAATCACTTGAAGAATAGAGAGAAATACCTTCAATATTCTCCTCATCATTTGACCTCATGACAATTGATCCACATTTAGAAAATTCTTCGCATGAAGAGAACTGCTCACTACCAAGGAAACATACCCCCTCAAGGCTATTGACACACCCTCCACTTGAAGCAAAGGACTCTACATCCACTTCATAAGAAGAATCATATTCAATTGAAGACTGCCCAAACTTGATCTCATCCCTTTGATTCCTCTTATGTTCCACACACTTCAGATTCAGTGTATTCAAATCACTAAGTGGTGCATCATTGTTCATGACTACATCCACTTGTGAAGTTTTACCACATGTTCCTCTTGTATATGTTCATATCTTATGGCATACCGAGGAGGAAAATTAGGTAAAGTCTCCTAGTCCTCAAGATCTATCTCTTCATCTTCATCATTATTGTTACGCCCCACATCTAGAATACTTGTGAAATGACAACAATCATGAACTGACTACTCTCCTTACAATGCATCTTCTTGATTTAGCAATTCTACCCTTTTATTTTCTTCATCATGGCAATAATTGTCCTCATTCTAGGAGACAACGAATGGCATATGATCATGCTCAATGCCTTCTACAATGCTTATCTAGTCCATTACTTGGTCAAGGCTATGAGGCCTCTAATTCTCATACCATTGGCTTGATCCTGATATGTAAGCTTTGCAAAACAAAGTAATGCACATTATATCATTAGGCCTAAAGCCATTGGTTATCTCCATCATAACATCCAAGATTCTTGAAAATAAGTCATATGGTGACTCATTTACATGTCTCTTTATTTCATACAATTTTTTGATAGAGGAAATTGAATCAACCCTTCTCAACCTTGGTTGATGAGAGGTTGATGCTTGCTCTTGTCCTATGTCTATTGAGAGCAAGGCAGATGTAACATTTAAGGGCTCCTTTTCTTTGAAAACATTTTTGTTCCTTAACTGGCTTGGCTCAATAATTTGGGTTCTATCACCCATATTTGTAGTCACATATCCCCTCATGATTGAGTACTTCAAATTATTCTCAATATCCATAGCATTTTGATAAGCTTGTTGCAAAGTAGCAGGATCTTTGTCCCTTAATAAGAAACCCATCTTACTATCAAATGCCCCTAAATACACCACTAGAAATTTTGCATCATTTGGCCTAATGTACTCAAGGATATCTCTTATGACTTTCACAAATCTAAGGTTAAAAGCAGGGACCAACTCATCTTTACCCCTTTGGATCTTCATGAAATTCTTCCTTGCAATGCTTTGGTTTATCCTCTCACCAAACTGTCCCATGAAAATTGTCTTTAGTTCACTCCAACAATGTATGGAAGACATTGGAAAATAAGAGAACCAATCCCTTGCATCACCTTTCAGGGATTGAACAAAGAACTTCATAACCACATATTCATAATTAATCTCATAGTCACCCATTACATCAAAAAATTCCTTCAAATGTTTACTTGTTGACTTTGATTTTTCACCACTAAATCTTGGTATTTTTCCCCTGATATTAGATGGTATAATATTTGGGTAGCCTATAGTATCACTAAAATCTATGGCCCTGTACCTTTCAGTACTGGAATTCCCTTGATGTGACAAGAGGTATTCATCATGTGTGGTTGTATTCATTTTGGTCCCAGATGTATGGCATGACAAGATACTTTGTTCTATCCTTTGCTAGTCTTGTCAGTATCATCAAAAGGGTAACCCAGACTTCCTTTATGGGAGTAAGCTTTTATGATGTATGCATTTTAGTATTTCTTTGCATAATGTTATTCAACATGTGACATTCATGAACATGATAGATTTCAACATTTATTTCAACTATACTTCAAGATTATGCAAAGATATTATTTCTTTCCCTATTTTAGTGCTATTTCACCGAATTGGGAAACATTTATGGCTTAGATCTTGAAAATTATCACAAATTATCTACAAATATAACAATGTTCCCTTAGATTTATGAAAATACCTAGCATTTTAGAGCAGCTTTTCACCTTCATTCTTGAAGTATGGAGATCCGATATTCTATTGCATTCTTTGTCAAGTTCTTCGAGTCAAATTCACTACCTCTTCTTTAGAGGATTATGTTTCTAATAAATTAAAACATCTCAAAATGGATCAACATCTGGGTTATTTCATTAGTGGAGTTGCCATTAAATTTCACACACTTTGCTACTACAAATACTTTAACCAGGTTCAAGAAATATATAAAATCTGAACTAGAAGTACAAATTCATCACCATGTGACTCTGTATAACAACCACTTGCAACTGGAGGATGAAAATATTTTCCCCATGAGAGTCACCATTTCTGTTGGTGATTTTTCCAACTAACCTTGGAATTTTCTAAAAGGTTTCCAACCTTTATACGCAAAAATCACCAAGGACTAGTCACCAACACAATGAATAGAGGTCCCTGAGGTCTCTGTTCCTACACTTTAGGCTCTGTAGGACCAAGGAGGGTGTTCCTTAATGTGTTCATTAGATGCAATACATTTGTAAGAACACTTCAATATAGATTCATTCCTATTTAAAGCAATTCATTAACTTCATCAAAGATTTTCCAAACCTTTGAATGAATTAATGTTCATTTTTACTAAGAATGAGGATACACTTCAAATATTTTGGAATAATTCTATAAAATTTGTTCTGATTTTGAGTCCACAACTTAATATGGGGTGGGTTTTTTTAATTACTAAACAATCAATAAATCACCAATGCCTCATCAAATTGGGTAAATGGAGTCAAATAGGAAACAACCAAAAATACACTGATAATTTAACTCTAATATATTTAAACCATCTTTGTAATGCTTTACATTACAAAGACTCATGTTATCCAAACACTGTTTCTTACCAAATCCTTGTAAATCCTCACACACCCATGACTATTCCTAAGCAATTTACTTAACCCTTTGAGTTAAAGCAAAGAAATCAAGCCATGCATTCAATTGAACAATTGATGATAGATGATTTGGTACTTTCATTTATAGTCTATGAAAAATATACAAAGGAGAACATGTAATTTGGGTTTTTGAATTTTGTACTAATACCAGTAATCGATACAAGACTTATTAATATTATGACCCATATGACCTAATCCCAAGACAAGTAGCCAGTGAATTCATAGAATGTTCAACATTATCCTTGATACAATCGGCTTATACTTAAGAAAAATTGAACTCAAAATATTTCATATCAGAACCCCTTACATTGAGCCATGAAATCCCTTTTATAGTACAAGGGAGCAACAAAAGCATCTAGTTCAAAATGTAATTAGATTTGATATTCATTTCAACAGGGTTAATTCCCAAATTGTCTCCTTAATCATTCCACAAGCATGGGAAAAGCAAAAAGTCAAAAATGAGCACTAACCCATTTGTCAGAGATGCCACGTAAGCCTTCCAAAAGGTATTAGTAAAACTGGCACGTTCACCAATACTTGAACTGACCACCATCACAATTATCAACACACATCTATAAACCAATCACCATCAAAATGAACCACATAACCCACCATCCAAAAGCCACATCATCACATCACCCAATAACCCACACCATTAGAAAAGGACATGGGTGTTATTTGGCCTTGTCAGCCACAAAGTAACCACCCTCAACAAGTCGTATCACAGAGAGTGGATTTTCAACCACAATCTCATCATTGGAGTCACTATAAGGTAGTAGAGAGACCTGACACTGGCTAGAGCTAGGGTCAACTTCTTCCTCATCACTCACCGAGCTATTAGAGACTAGGATAGGAGTAATGGGTTTCTTCGAACAAACCCCAAGACCCAGACTAGACCTCATTAATTCTTTCACAAATAGAGGTCCCTTCTCCTTTCCATTAATCATTTTCTGGGAAACAATTTGGCTCCTCAAAATATATGTGCTCCTGATAGCCACCTTCTCTGGTTTTTTGTATATACTCCTCTTCTTCAGAACCACAGGCGCCTCGATCGAGGGAAGTTTATCTTCTGGTGTGTATGTAATTGGATCCAGCATACTCAACCTCTCAGACCTTTGCACTAGAGCAACAAGAGTACTAGGTTCATTCATCTTCTCAGAATAGCCAAGTAACAAGTGTGGGTGATAAAGGAAATGAAGACTGCAACTCTAGACAATTCCCATGTATATGCAACAAAACTCTTCACAACCCAAGTTGCAAAGTAGAGTCAAGCCTTAATTGGTGATATAGGATGTACACACAATAGAAGACACTAAACCACCACCCTAGCAACAATTGCATTCACAACCTCCCACAAGTCTCTCTCACTAGCAGTCATATCAATTAATTCTAGACTCTAGCTATAACTTGTGAATGACTTGATTTATCAACAAAAAATCCTTAGTAAATAGGAGCATCTAAGGCTAACTACAATTAATGTTCATCTCAGCTCACTCGTGTGAGTAAGAGCTCCATTACTACATGCTAAATCTCCACCGTTGATCACTGCAAAATTAAAACTTGATCAACAAGGCATATTAAGAATTGCCACTTGCTTTACGAACCGTACTAGGAAATAGTGAAGAAGTGATTTAAAGTAGCCATGTGTTTGTTCATATCCTTATTAGATCATCCTTGCTATTTCCTCCATCAATCATTTGAATCGTGGAGAAATCCCAACCACATGTTTGCATCATTGCCTCATTGTCAGTTTAAAATCTATTTCGAAACATCATCACATGATGGCTACAGAGCCAACAATGAGCCAATAACCATTGATCTGACCTCGACAAATTTCACCCAAGGATCTTCATTCTTCATCATTCATCATGGGTCCTCCTCCCAGTAGGTTGCCCTAACTAGTGATAGACCATGCCTGCATGATGGGGGAAACTCAACCCATTGGTGGTCGTGAGTTGCTCATTGAAAAACAATAGGCAACCAGCGATAGTGTAGATACTAGCGATGAGTTACAAGAAGTAACTGCATCGCAAGTCATGAGTTACCTTCCAAACATGAGGGAACCACATGCGATAGGCGATGACAACCCATGGTCATTAAGAAACCAAACATCACCCATCATTGGCAACTCACCCAAGGATCAACAACATCACACAATGTGTGATGAACAAAGCATTAAAAGAAAATACAATATTGCTCATCACCAGTTGCTTTGTGGTGAATGTGGCATGACCCATGATGGGTGATGAGCTCACAAGTATAGATTCTCATGGTGTTGGTGGAAGGGCATCACTCATCCCTGGCTAAATGTAGGATTCTGGAACCAAACCCGTGATGGCGATGGAATATGCAAAAAGAATTCATAGATAATAATGCCACACTTGAGCATAAGTTATTCATAGGGAAGGAGCATTCCTAGGTGCATCCGATGAATTTGATACATGGGGTCAGTATAGAATGAAGATGAGGATCATAAAAGCCACTTAACTCAAATAGTGACTTGGTGCAGCCAGTCAACAAGCAAACATAAGTAGATGAAAAATGTTGAGGGTATAAATGAAATGAGCGGAAAAACACTAAACCCTAGTGATGCTGAAAGATAACAACTCACAGGAGCAAACATAGCAAAAGTAGAATGATAAAAATAATATTTCCACCAATATACATATATTACATACATATTCACATGTATGCTTCATGCTTCTCCTGTATACTTCATATATTCACATGCATGCTTCATGCTCCATGTGTATACTTAATGTGTTCATGTGTATGCTTCATGCTTCTAGTGTATACTTCATGTATTACATGTATTTGAACATGTATTCTTCTTGCTTCCTATGTATACTTCAATTATTACATGTACTCACATGTATACTTCATTCTTCCCATGTATATTTCATGTATTGACATGTATGCTTCGTGCATTCGCATGTATACTTCATGTGTTCATGTGTATGCTTCATGCTTCCTATGTATAATTCATATGTTCATGTGTATGCTTTATGCTTCTTGTGTAGAGTACGTGTATTTCATGTATTCACATGCATGCTTCATGCTCCCTATGTATACTTCATGTGTTCACATGTACACTTCATCCTTCCTATTTACACTTCATCCTTCCTATGTATACTTCACGTATTATGTGTATTCACATGTATGCTTCATGCTTCCTATGTATATTTCATATATTACATGTATTCATGTGTATGCTTCATGCTTCCTATGTATACTTCATGTATTATGTTTATTCACGTGTATGATTCATACTTCTTGTGTATACACCATGTGTTCACATGTATGCTTCATGCTTACTATGTATACTTCATGTATTACATGTATTCACATGTATGCTTCATACTTCTTATGTATACTTCACTATCTACCATTATTCACGTGTATGCTTCATTCTTTCTATGTATACTTCACGTATTGCATCATTGAAGAGTTCAATAAGGAATATAACTAAAGGAAATATTACAAATAAATTAATTCAAGTTCTCACATATAGTGATGATATGAATTTGGTTGTGACTTTTCAAAGGAAAAAATTTGTGACCCTTTGAATAGAAAAGACTATGACCCTTTTATAATGAAGGGTGGTGACCATGACTAGCATAGATGTGCCCACATAGACATTTTGGTGCTAACTGTTTGGCCCCATGAACAACAAAACAAAAAGCAACCTACTTTGCAACTTTACACTACATGCATCTAATAGTTTTTGGGGCATCAGAAAAACTTTCACCACATGCAAATGACTTGGAGCTATAAAAAACCAAGATATTTTATTGTAGAGGGGCCCTACATGATCCTGTAGCTTTAGATGGAATGTTTCTAAGTAGCATGATTTCTAAGTAATAGCTTGTCAAAGTTTGCTACCCTTTTGACTTTGGTCTTGTGAGACAAATCATGAGTGCGATGTAGCTTGAACCAGTCCTAGATGTTTGGGTGCAAAATATGACCTTTCCTAGCATAAATCCACCCATTCAAATGTTTTGGAATTGTTGGTTTAGTCATACAATGAATAAAATGTAAGTTACACCACTTGGCAACTATACACTACATGCAACTGATGCTTTGTCCATCAACTGAAAAATCTTCACCATAGGAAAATGATTCAGAGCTATCAAAAAATGAGAGAGGTTATTGTAGAGGGACCCTATTTGATCTTGAAGCTTTAGACAAAATTTTTCTAAGTGACACAATTTCTAAGTAATTTCTCGTCAAAGTTTGCTACCCTTTTGCACTTTGGTCTCTTTAGAGATTTCATTGGTACAAAGTAGCTCAGACTGTTTCGACATGTTTGGGTGAAAAACATGACCTTTCCTAGCATAAACCCCCCCATACAAACATTGGAACAGCCACTTTAGTTAGAGGATGAACAAAACAAAAGTTACACCACCTTGCAACATTACATTACATGCATTTGACCCATTTTCCTTCAATTGAAAACTTGACACCACAAGAAAATGCCTTAGATATATCAAAAATTGGGAGATGTTATTATAGAGAGGCCCTATGTGATCCCATAGCTTCAAATAGAATGTTTCTAAGTGACATGTTTTCTGAGAAATGGCTTGTCAAAGTTTGTTACCCTTTTGCACTTTGTTCTCTTAAGAGACTTTGTAAGAACAATGTAGTTGAGACTGTTCTGGCATGTTTGGGTGTGTGGACACTAGAAAAGTAACCCTTCTACTTTTTTGTCTCATTTGGTCCCTCCTTGTGATTTTGGACTTAATATCACCTTGGTCTAGTGTTGTGATGTATTTTACATGTACACATTACGTCTTGGGCCCTTTTAAAGCTAAATTAACTTAACCTTGCCCTAATTTAATGTTGTAAAATGTATTTATTTACATTTTCATATTAAATTCAGGAGGCTTGTAAACAAAATAGGCCTAATCAAGTGTTGTAATGTTTTGTTCACATTCACATTGGATCTTGTGCCCTTTTAAGCTAAATTTACTCAATTTTGCCTTAATTTAGTGTTCTAAAGTGTATTTACTTACACTTTCACATTGTATTTTGGGCCCATTGCATCTATGACCTTTATATCATCATTAATAAGCCCCTATGACCCCATATTGTAAATTTTGAGGCATATTTTGATCAAAAACCTGACTAGATCAACATATGAACTTCATTAATACATTCCCTGACACTTTAGCTAGAAAAGTAGCCCCTATGGGACCCATTCACCATCTTGGGTGAATGAGTCCCATCCAGGTGGGACTCATTCACCTAAAATGGCGAATGAGTCCCATTTGAGCTATTTTCAAAGTTTGAGTGAGAAAAACTAGGTTTCAAGTTTAATTTTCTTTAATGTTAGCCTTAGGGATCAAATTAATGGTCATGTGAGTGGATTTCCTATATAAATGAGCTCTCAAAACATTATTTTATCCATCCATCATTCATTCATGTTGCCAAGTCAAGCATTCAAGGGCTAAGCACTTCAAGTATTCACAAGGTCATCAAGATAGCTTTCAAGATGAATTCTAAGACATTCAAGGGAACATTCTTCATCAATTGTTGCAACATCTCAAGATCCATTTTCATGAAAAGGTTCTAATTCCATTAGTTCATGTTCATGCTTCATCTTATTTCATCATTTGGTTTAATTACCTAAATGGGGTTTGACCAAGGCAAACCCCTATTCCCTAATAATCAAAATTTTCTCTCTTTGTGTGATTGCATATCTAGGTGCTTTGAAGGATTGGAGATGATTTAATAATAGTTTTCAAACTTGTTGGAATCATATCCCTATTTGCAAGGTCAAAATATTCACAAAAATTCATTATAGCCCCAAAAATCAGGGTTTTGGATCTAGACACCTAGAGGAATAGAAAGAGCAGACTGAGAGCTACGGATTCCACTTTTGAGTTTTTAGAAAAGTCAAAGTGGACTCATTTTCCATTAGTGGTGAATGAGTCCCACTATGGGAATTTTTTAGAGATTTTTGCGGATTTGGATACCCATTTGGTTGAAACCTACTCTAGTATAATTTTCTAGATTTGGGACTGATTTTCCTAGAATGGTGAATGAGTCCCACCAGGTTTAAAAATTAGTATTTTTAGTATTTCAAAGCTCCATTCCATCTCCAACAAGTTTATAGGTGCACACTTACAGTCTTACAATTTTATGTTTTGTTCTTCTTGCATTTTTAAGCCATTTACTTCAAGTTTGCATATCACACTGCATGTTTTCCAGCATATTATCTTTTCCAAGTTTACACTTGGTGGTGAACCCCTCTCTTGTCTCATTCATCTCCAAGGATACCTTATAGTTAGTCTCTCACATCCTTCATTGGATTGAGATCTCCAAGGTATTCTTGAATGTGAACATTGTGAAATTGGATCTCTCTCTCCTTCTATCCCTTTTGTGGACAAGGAAGTGAAGTATCCATTTTTAGTTTCCACATTTTGGTGAACCCTACTTTTCAATACCTTCTTTTTTTATTAGTCCTTTATCATCCTATATTTCACTTCCATTAACATTGCATTGCATTTTGCATTAGTTAATTTGCATTCTAGGGTTTCAAATTTTTGTATTAGTGAAAGTGCATATAGTTTGCATGCTTTCATCTAAAATCATTGAAAATAATATAAAATCTAAATTTTCATTTATTCTTCAGGTCATACAACATAAAAAGCATCAAAACCAATTGAAAATTTTTGAAAATTTTGAAAAAAACCCTAATTGGGACTCATTTTCCATTCTGGACGAATGAGTCCTAGTCCATATTTTAAACTATCTATTATAGCATCAAAAACCTCACTTATGTGCTTTCCAAGCCTCCTAGTAACATATACTTTAAGTTTGGAATGTTTCGAGAATATTTGTTTTATGCATCTAGGTCAAAAAATCAATTTAGGGTAGTCATTTTTGTAATCATTTCAATAGCAAGCATCATTAGATTTGAAAATGCTCGCATTTCTAAAATTTTGCATAACATGGATAAACATACTTTTCACTTTTGAATACACAATGTTGGCATTCTTAAAGCTTTGCATATATTGGATAAAATTGTTTTGCATCTTTGGATATACATTGATTACATTACTGAAACATTGCATGAAATGGTTACAGGTGCTTTTCATTTTTATTCAAACAATCTTAGTGTCTTACATATCTAGACAAGCTAAGAAAAAAATTCTATCCCCTCCCTATGAGAGTGTTTTAGTGAAAGAGAATACAACCTTGGACATTCCTAACGATCATATTTGTTCTTCTCCTAATATCTCTCCTATTGGTTATGAAGACATTTTGGTGTTTGAAGAATGAATCAATGAGATTTTTGAGAATCCTAGTTGTTTCTCTCCTCTTACCTCTCTAAGTGGACACAAAATTTATGAAAAAGAAAAAAAACCATAGATAATCATGACAATAACATTTTTTCTTCTCCTAGTATCTCTCCTAGTTGCGAAGAAGATACTTTGATATTAGAAAACACAATCAATGAAGGTCATGAGGAACTTGGTTGTCCACCGTCTCCTAGGTAAATCCTTATTGGGAAAGACAATTCAACCATTTATCATTCCCCTACTTGTGATAAAGTCATTTTGAAAGAACCAATTCTTGAATGTCAAGAACATTTATTTTTTAGTTCTAAAAATTCTCCTCCTAGGGAGAATATCACGGTGCAAGAAAATGTGAACATTGACGCATGTCTTTCAAACACTAAACCTTCCTTAGGTGAAGATAATGGAGTGACATTAGACTCTTCTTCACTAAGAGATCATGAAAATAAGCATAAGCTTGTCAAGGTTACGACGATACAAATTGGATCTCCTTTAATTAGTAAGCTTCCTAAGTCACCTCCCATTAGTGAATCGCATAAGAAAGTAAAAGGTTTCTTGAAATCCATGATGCAATCTAATCGTAACAATGTTTTGTAGTAACCGATTTGTAACTTAGTTGCTCAAACATGTAGGGGACCATAAATCACTCCTGCAACATCACCATCACCTCAAGTTATTTTTCCTAGTGCCCCTCGATTACCTTTTCATAATATCATTGAAGATCTTAAAAAGACTCCCGCTAATATGTCCATGTGGGAACTCATTCAACTATCACCTACATGCAAGTGTCTATTTCAAGAAATGTTGCAAATAAAGCAAGAGATCTCGTATTACATAAAATAAAATAATGTAACATCCTTCTTTCATCCCACATAATCAAAAATTGCATTCCCTAAACATGAATTACCCTCACTTGAGATTTAAAACAAAAATAAAGCCTTGATGATAAAGGTGATCATTAATGAAATTGCAATTAGGCACACTCTCATAGAAAATGGAGCTGAAATTAATGTTTATAGCATTGACCTCCTAGACAAAATTGGCATGGACAAAAGGGTCATTCAACTTAATGATGTTCATATTCTTGGCTTTGACAATGTTAATAGGAAACCACTAAGGATGATCACATTACCAATTGAGGTCAGACCTGTAGTGTTTCCTACCCATATCATGCTAGGCCTCTTCCATACAATCTTATCCTAGGAAGACCACAAATTCATGCTATGAAAGGAGTCCCCTCTACCCTTCATCATGTAATGAAATTTGAATACAACAAGAAGATATGCATGGTTGGCACAGATGAATGAAACTATGAATCAGATGATCACAACATTTTCAACTCCCCTAATACCTTCATTCCAAAATCAAAACTTGAACCTATACAAGTTGATGCTAATACTTCACCCACAACAAAACTCTTTAGTGATAATTTAGGGTCATTAGATTTTACACCTCATTTCAATAAAGTTTCCAAAATCTCACCCTCATGGTCCAAAGGCTCGTATACAAACAATTCATTCTCAAACACAAGTTCTAATACTTATTGCAGTTTTACACCCTCATTTAGGGGAGAGTGCGAAATATCACAATCTACACCAAAACAACCTTATGTTTCATTTGTTCAACTTAGTTCTACAAAATTACCCAATGGTAGTGATGATGGCTATCTAACTCCCATCCATCATGGGGAGACAACACATAAATTTAAAAAGGATTTTTGTTATCACGAAGAAACCAATTCTCAAAAACAAAAACCCCCTTCATTCGACTTAGAAGATTGTTATGGTATTGAATACAATCTCCCTCCTACACATGAACACAAGGACAACATGAAGCAAACCAACATATCATACTCTTTCATTAAAGATCTAGGGTTATCTCAATATAAGAATTTAAACAACAAAACTCAACATCTCAAGGAGTGTGGTGCTCTTCCTTGTGTTGAAGCACCTAATTCCTCTAACTAATACTTATTTTCATCCTATTCGGTTCACCCTTGTCCTGCACCAAGTGGGGGAAAGGGGTTATTTAGCCTTGTCCTCATGTGTCACTTGTTTTCGAATACAATCTCCCTCCTAAACATGAACACAAGGAAAACATGAAGCAAACCAACATAACATACTCTTTCATGAAAGATCTAGGGTTTTCTCAATCTAATACTTTAAACAAAAAAACTCAACATCTCAAGGAGTGTGGTGCTCTTCCTTGTGTTGAAGCACCTAATTCCTCTAACTAATAATTATTTTCATCCTATTTGGATCACCCTTGTCATGAACTAAGTGGGGCAAGGGTTTATTTAGCCTTGTACTCATGTGAACATATAAGAGCAAGCTTGGGATGTGGACAACATGCCTTAGGTTGGCTCGCATGTGACATACTTATCCATGATGTAGCTTATTGGAAACATATGACTTGCAATAGGGATTTCCAAGTTCTCTCTCATGTCTTCCTTCATGTTTGCATTTATCATTTGCTACTTTAAAGTAATTTCTCACAGCAAGGTGTGTAGCAATTCCTTTAAAGTAGGGGCATACATTGGTATTATTCTTTTTCATCTTACTTTTTCTCATTTCCTAGTGCAGCCTTCTTACTTCATATGATGTGTTTGTCACTTTTTGGATGACATTGGGTGTGGTCTCCTGTATAAGCGTGATCTATCTTAGCATATTACATTCCTCTTTGTGGCTTGATGTGACACACTACATCCCCTAAGTTGTCAATCTTCTATTGTTTGATTTTTCCTCTCTTTTAGACATTAGGCACAATGTTCCCTAAGTTAAAATCTTGCATGAATTAAGAAAGACTCCTTTGAACATTCTTTGCATGTTGTGTTTTTCATTTTTTGTTATATGGCCACCCTGCATAACACAACTTGCATGCCTATGGAGCCATCATGTTTGTTCATGAGCTTCAAGCATACGAAGTTTTGCTTATCTCATGAAGCTTGAAAACCATTTTTGTGTGTCACCTTATTAAAGTTAACAAGAGGTATAACTTTGGTATGGTTGAGCAGGAAGCCCAATCTGAGGCATGACTTTCCCCATATCCACTTGCGTGTGTGTGAGTGCATACCAACCATGAGTGTATATTTCTCACCTTTTTAGGACTTCTCACCTGGAAGATAGCCAAGAGTTTCATCACCTCAGAGTGAGTATGCAATTTTGTTAAAATGATTTAGATCTAATCCACATCATGTTGGAAAAATAGTCGAAGATTGATCCACCTCATTTTTATTTTTACTCATTTTTCTTTTTTTTTATTTCTTGGCATTGCATGATTGTGTATCTCGTTCTGCTGCAAACCATACACCTTGTGTGTGTCCTCATGTGCTTGTGTCAATTCAACTTAGGATCTTGGATTCTAGGGGCTTGGCCACCTCCTTTGATCTTTTTCATCCTTGGTCATCCACATTGGTATGATTGGACCCCTCTTGAATTTCTACTTTAGTGTGAATTTCAAGCAGGTTCATCCTCTCACTAAAGTGGGGACTAAATGTGGACATTGGAAAAGTAACCCTTCTACTTTTTCTATCTCATTTGGGCCCTCCTTGTGATTTTGGACTTAATATCATCTTGGTCTAGTGTTTTGATGTATTTTACACATCCACATTAGGTCTTGGGACCTTTTTTAACTAAATTAACTTAACCCTACCCTAATTTAATGTTGTAAAATATATTTATTTACATTTTCATATTAAATTCAGGAGGCTTGTACACAAAATAGGCCTAATCAAGTGTTGTAATGTGTTGTTTACATTCACATTGGATCTTGTGCCCTTTTAAGCTAAATTCACTCAATTTTTCCTTAATTTAATGTTGTATAGTGTATTTATTTACACTTTCACATTGGATTTTGGGCCCCATTGCATCAAAAACCTGACTAGATCAACATATGAACTTCTTTAATGCATTCTCTGACACTTTAGCTAGAAAAATGGCCCCTGTGGGACCCATTCACCATCTTGGGTGAATTATTCCCATCCAGGTGGGACTCATTCACCCAAAATGGCGAATGAGTCCCATTTGAGCTATTTTCAAAGTTTGAGTAGAAAAACTGGGATTTAAGTTTAATTTTCTTCAATTTCAGCCTTGGGGATCAAATTAACAGTCATGTGAGTGGATTTCCTATATAAATGAGCTCTTAAATCATTATTTTATCCATCCATCATTCATTCATGTTGCCAAGTCAAGCATTCAAGGGCTAAGCACTTCAAGTATTCACAAGGTCATCAAGATAGCTTTCAAGATCAATTCTAGGACATTCAAGGGTACATTTTGCATCAATTGTTGTAGCATCTCAAGATCCATCATCATGGCAAGATTTTAATTCCATTATTTCATGTTCATGATTCATCTTATTTCATCATTTGGTTTAATTACCTAAATGGGGTTTGACCAAGGCAAACCCCTTATTCCCTAGCAATCAACATTTTCTCTCTATCTCTTTGTGTGATTGCAGATCTAGGTGCTTTGAAGGCTTAGATATGATTGAAGCATAGGTTTCAAACTTGTTGGAATCATCTACCTATTTGTAAGGTCAAAATATTCACAAAAAGTCACAACCCTGAAAATCAAGGTTTCAAGTCCAAACACTTAGAGGAACAGAAAGAGCAGACTGGGAGCTATAGATTCCACTTTTGAGTTTTTAGAAAATTTAAAAGTGGACTCATTTTCCCTTGGTGGAGAATGAGTCCCACTATGGGAATTTTTTAGATATTTTTGCAAATTTGGATACCCATTTGTCTAAAACCTGCTCTGGTACAGTTTTCCAGATCTAGGACCGATTCGCCCAGAATGGCGAATGAGTCCCACTAGATTTAAAAATCAACATTCTCAGGATTTCATAGCTCCATTCCATCTCCATAAATCTTACAGGTGCACACTTATAGTTTTACAAAAAAAAACAATTTTCTTCTTGCATTTTTAAGCCATTTAGTTCAAGTTTGCATATCACACTATGTTTTCCAGCATATTGTCTTTTCCAAGTTTACACTTGGTGGTGAACCCCTCTCTTGTCTCATTCATCTCTAAGGATACCTTATAGTTAGATCTCTCATATCCTTCATTGGGTTGAGATCTCTAAGGTATTCTTGAATGTGAACATTGTGAAATTGGATTTCTCTCTCCTTATACACCTTTTGTGGACAAGGAAGTGAAGCATCCATTTTTCAGTTTTCGAGTAATCACTCGTAAAAGTTTTCTACCCTTTTGCACTTTAGTCTCTTAAGAGACTTCACCAATACAATGTAGCTCAGACTGTTATGACATGTTTGGGTGCAAAACATGGCATTTCCTAGCATAAACCCACCCATCTAGATACATTGTGTATACACCTAAAAATGGTCACATCACAATAGTCTGGTAAGTAATTAAATATTTTTAATATTTAATTAAAATCTTTGAATTCAATCTGCGTATAAATAAATTTAAATAATTTATTTATATTGTTCATTCTTTCATTTTGATTAAATAAATAAGTTTATTTAATCATCTTTTCTTATTCATTTCTTAATTAATTAAAATAAACATTACGATTTATTTATATTAATTATCATTTAATCTTGGCTTGGATATTTTATTCAAATAAAGATTAAATATTTCTCTCTTTTAAATATATTCTTCTAATATCCATTCACAATTAAATATTCCAAAATATTTAATTAATTCTTCTAAAGTCACATCACAATTAAATATCTCAAATATTTAATTAAATATTCTATAGTTCTAAAATCAAAAATCAAACTCACATAAATGAAATTAAATAAATTTATTTATTTAATAAATTTGGGGATTATCTTCAACAACCGTGAAACAAACTGCCAAAACAGAAAAAATAAATTTCTCTGTTCCTATGCAAGATTGTTCCTGTGGGTTGAAGACAGGCTTCCATCTTCCTCTCCAACCTCCCAACATTCTCCATCTTCCTCTCAACCTCTTCATCTCTCACCATTCAAACTTACCAGACAATCTCACAGCCATTGATCTTTGCCAACCAGGATTTTGCCTACAAAAAGCTATAAAAGGACTGTCGGGTCTTTGCAATCACAAAGAAATTTTCAATAGGAAAACTATAGCCAAATTGCAATAGCATAGCCTTCATAGTATTTACAGCCTTTTAGTATCATAAGCATAGTGTAGAATCATAGCATATCATGGCATATCCACTCCATATCATAGCATCCACAAATCACAGCCCTTGTGCATAATCTATAGCCCCTGTGCATATCCGTGTCGGTATTTTCACTTCACCAGCATATAGCGTAGAGAAACTCTATCACTTTGCATACTCATTCTGTAGATTGCCATTTGGAGAAGCCTTGCTTATACAATCTGACAGCAGCAGCTTCAAACAAATCTCTGGAGATAGAGGAAGATGGAACGGCTTTGAAGAAGCTTCGTTTGTTTATTTAAATTCAAATTACTTGCTTTTCTTCAGTTTAAAGTTCCATTATTTGTGTTTTTTTTATTTCATTTTGATCATACATATTTTAACATACACATTTTTGGCACCCACTGTGGGGCTCTTGCCCTAATTTTAACATTTTATTACAGATTTTCATGATAGGTTATGGCCAAAAATAGCGGATTAGCGCAAGAAACACGCTTCAGTAATATTCATACCTAGTTCAGTGCCCGTGAAGCATCCTGCAGCGCCCGTAAAGCATCCTGCAGTGCTCATGAAGCATCCTACAGTGCCCGTGAAGAATCCTGCAGTGCCCATGATGTCTGTTATAGCGCATTTTTGAAAAACCTGCAAACTGTAAATTGTAATTTGAATACAGCTTGACTAAATTTGACGCGACCGCGTATAGCTAATAACTTTGAATTAAAATGAAGCAATCCTAGGGTAGTCACATAAATTAAAATCAAGCAATCCTAGGATAGTCACTTCACTTTTAATTTTGGGCTAAAAAGAATTTCATTTTTTTGTGAAGCAAAATTTTCACCTAGCATAGCAAATTTTTATTTTGGGCTTAAAACTGAATCTTTGTTTGCTTTGCTTAAATGGTGATAGGCCTATGCTCTCCCCTTAACTGGGTGATCAAAATGCCAAACTCATCTATTTCCCTTTATGTAATTTCCAGCTTTGTTAAAACCTTTTAGAGAGCCTACTCTTGTGGGAAAAAGTACTCACCCAAGAGGAACGACTCAAGTGGGTTCAAACCAAAGCCAGGCTATTCCACCCCACTCTAAAATTTAAAGAAAATTTGGGGAAACCCTCTTTTGATGGTAGTGTGCATTGATAACCATCCCCAAAGCCTTTGTTCTAAAGGTAGGGAGGTCTCTCGAGGGAGTATATCATTTGTTGCACTGAACGGAAACCCTTACTACGAACTTAGTGTAGTATCTAACCGAAGTCAGTTTTTGAACATCATAATAATCATAGTGCAGGGGAGGGAAGAATCTACCCCCAAGATACTCACCATATAATTGCCAAGGATTGTTTGCTCAGGGGATCCGGTATCCACTTCCGTCACTCTGAGTACACACCTGGAAAAGACAAAAACACAGGCACCCTTTTGGGGGTGACACGGTTGTGTGAGTCGACGTAGTTCTAAGATGTGGGCTGTTGATTACTATGATGACCTATCTGAGTACTAAGAGTGAGTCTGTTTGATCTATCTATCATGTGTAAAACCTATGACAACAATTTTTGAAAAACATTTTGGTCATACACTTAATGTTTAAAGACAACTATTCCACAACTTGCTTGATGTGTTTTCAAAACATTAATTCAGTAAAGATCATCCAAAACTCACAATTACATTGATTACACTTATCATTTTTTGAGACTAGGATCAAATCTCAAAAAAAAGTGCATCTTTTCAAACAAGTTTTTTATTATTGATTCAACTTCCCCAACAAGATTCTAATATCCTTTCATCTTGGAAGCCACAATCAAGAGTTAGAAACATCATTTGATCATATCATAAGATTTTCATCTTATCAGATCAAGACATCATCATTTTTTCACTTATAAACCTTTGATCTAAGTCTAGAAGAACATTTCAAAAGCATATGCCTGTTGTCCACTTTACAACATGGGTGATAACAAAGAAAATCCTTTTCATAGGTTTCATACTAGGAATAGTTCAAATGATGAAATAACCGATGAAATGATTCAAGAAGTCGAACAGGATCCACAGTTTCACATAATTTTGGACAAAATGTTAGAGCGAGATAAAGAAGGCTACTTTCTTTTTCTAGCAAACCAAGGTGCCAAATTTCCCTCTAACTACAATATGGAGAAAATTAAGGAAGATCCTGAAAAGACTAAAACTCCATTAAATGATCTTAGTAGTCTTCCCCAACAAACAAGAGCACTCCAAAGGAAAATCAAGGAAATACAAGGGGGCACAACTATGAAGTCCTTTGACGGAAATATGAATGTAACCTCTTCTCCTCCAAAAGCAACATCATCCAAATTCAATGTTTATGAATTTTTGCAAAGGTTAACTGAGAAGCCCAAATCTAAGCCATCAAATAAAATTGACCAATCTTGTCATGTCATGCATTTATCTTCATCCCCCATAATTCAAAATGAACCTCATGACTCTTTCACTCAAAATAACGATTCCATTCAATCACCTTCTTCTATCGTATCCTTTACATCCAATGATTCATTTCAATCTACACATCTCAATCAAAACATTCTACAAACCCTTCCTATCTTTGATCAAGATCCCATCTCTCAAGAACCATATGATGATCCCCTCCTTTCATTATTCACTCATGATAATCCTCTTCCATCTCAAGAACAAAATGTTCTTCCAAGTTCTTCTTCCACATCATCTAATCAATCCATATCATCCCATGATTCTATTACATCACAAGAGCATGATAGTTCTTTCATCCTATCTAATGATGTCTTACCAATTGATGATCAAGATATGATTTCTACAAAATCTCATGATTCCCTTCCTCATCAAGATCAATATATGCTCCCATTTAAGGATACCCTTTCATCCCATGAAGATGATTATCCTTCTCATGATCAAGATATGCCTTTCATACCACTTCATAATCCTTTTCCAAGTCAAGATCAAAACACCCCATCATCCCCATGTCAAGAGCCTATCACATCTATTCCAGTTATCCATGAACCCCATACCTATAAATTGGGATCCTCCACATTTATCCATTCTGGTTTACTTCCAACACCTATCCTCTCATCCATATCATATCCTCCTCAAAATGGACTCGCATCTTGTTTCACAAACAATACATATCCCATTGGTAAACAAATGTGTGAAAGTATGAATTACAAAGGAAAAGGATTAGGCATTCATGAGCAAGGTATCCTAGAACCCCTTTCTGTCCAAGCACATCCATATTCTCATGGCCTTGGTTATACACCTCATGCTCAACCTAGGTATCCTAGTCCATCAAACTCTCCATCCATCCTAGGTCCTTATCCTAGTCCATCAAACTCTCCATCCATCCTAGGTCCTTATCCTAGTCCATCAAAAACTCCATCTATCCTAGGTCCTTATCCTAGTTCATCAAACCTTCCATCTATCATTGGTCCTTATCATCCCAACCCTAGCTCATCAACCCTTCCATCCATATTAGGGTCCCACATTTCTCCATATCCTATTTCTCAAGAACAACAAAGGCACACATCCTTGATCCACCTTAAAATTCTTCCTTCATTAACTCATCCATCATACCTCCATATCATTCACCTCAATCCACTTCTTCCATTTCTTTTGGAAGCAATTTGGGTGCCAAATGTCAAAATCTTCAATATAAAACTCCACATGTATCAAAGGATCAACATGTCTCCTCGAAGAGACATGCAAAAATAAAATAAAATTTGATCCAAAATCAAAAGAAAAATCTAAAAGGCCACAAAGGCCCATAAAAGAAAAAAGGCAATTTTCAAAGACCACAAAGGTCCATAAATCAAAAAGAAAAATGTCAAAGGCCACAAAGGTCCAAAATTCAAGTCAAAAGTCATGTGGATTCCTAAAAGTCTCATAAAAGCAATAAAATCTAAATTGGCTAATCCAAAAGCTTCCTCCAATTTTCCATCTAATAACTTATCACCTCCCAAATCCATTTTTCCTCCATCACTCCACCACCCTTCAAGGTGTGTGCCAATGTTGATCTTTCCAACCTTTCCATCTATCCATCAACAGGCCTTCCAACCTCCTATCCATTATCCAACATTCATACCCCATCATTCTCCTTTAATCCAAACTTTTGCATAAGTCCTTTGATTCTTCTATCATATCATTAATCTGCCATTCTTTAGGATTCTAATTCCAACTGCCATGGTTTATGAGAGGGATATTTGGTTGTGAAACTTGATGCTTAAGTCCTTCCTCCATCTCCCTATCATCCATATCCTATCTTTCGTATTCCTCTTGCACTCTACACTTAGGGACAAGTTTCATCTATCTTATCATTCATGGTCATTCCCATTCCTTACATTTCCACCTTTGATCTTGACAAGGTTAAGGATCTTCTTGAACATCATATATCTTATCCATATCTTTCATACCATATCTTTCATCTATCCATATCTATCATTTGTACATATCTTTCATATCCATATCATGCAATGGGAATCCTTGTGTTTCATCATGGCTTGATGAAATTTGTACATATCCATAATAATCAGATTGTGTTTACACTGGGGTCAAAAACACAGACTGAACAAGAGAGGGGCAATGAGCTTTTTGAACATCACAAATAGACATAAGACGGTTTGTCAAAATGAAACATCCATTGTTGTATCAAATCAATCACCACATGCTTATCCAATGCCAATTGAAATCAAAACAACATGATCCAAAACAAACATCGAAACAAGAACATCAATGATGATAACCAACTTGGATGATCTTAATCTGAATAATGTTTGAAATATTTTAGGCAAGATTTGAATGGTTGTTTGATTTTCTATCATATCTCTGGAGCAATTCAATGATGTACTGAACTAGAAAAGAAAGGAAGGAGTATGGTTTTTCTTTGCCTGTTGTTTGTGAGAAAATCATTAGTACTATGCAAATTGGTCGCGAGACATGCTCTACTACGTATCATTGATGACATTTTAGAATTTGCATGGGAAAAGGGTTAACTCTTGTCTGCTTATGCAAGTGATACTCAGGACATCTCGGTTCAATTATACCTAGATGCTTGTATTATCTTGCTACATCAAAAATCATGAAAGCAATGCTCAGGTCATCACTGGTGCTAACATACCCTTTGATGCTTGTATTAACTTTCAACATTTCAATGCTCTATGATGATACAAAAGCACAAATAAGCTCTCCAAATGGCAATATTGTATGAATATCTTGCATGGTTAGTATAGCTTGCATTCATCTGCATTTTGCATTTATAGATTTTCCCAAAAGCTGGCAAAGTATACAATCTCTCAATAAATAAAAAAAATCAAAGTTGATCACATGAAAACACTATGAGGTGCTACCCCTAGATGTTGTTGGTCTCACATCACCTGTTCCTACATCAGAAGATCAAATCGTCAATAACATCAGAAGATCAAACCATCATTCAAATCAAAATGGATCATCAAATCAATCAAATCAATCCAATCAGAATACATCATTCAACTATTTGTTTTCAACAAATTTGAAAGCAAATTTATCAAACTACGATTTGTCTTTCAACAACCTTGAAAGCAAATTTATCAAATTTACTATTTTCTTTCAACAACTTCGGAAGCAAAATTATCAATTGAAACTTATCAATCGAAACTTATCAAATTAAATCAACAAATATTTGTTTTTCATCATCATGAAAGCAAACATATCAAATCATGTTTGTTTTTAACAACTTTAGAAGCAAACTTATCAATCAACTATTTATTTTTCATCATCATGAAAGCAAATATATCAAATCATGTTTGTTTTTAACAACCTTAAAAGCAAACTTATCGACTGTTATTTATTTTTCAATAACTTTAAAGACAAATATATCAAATCATGTTTGTTTTTTAACAACCTTAAAAGCAACCTTATCAATTGCTATTTTTTTTCAACAACTTTAAAGACAAATATATCAAATCATGTTTGTTTTTAACAACCTTAAAAGCAACCTTATCAATTGCTATTTGTTTTCAACAACTTTGAAGACAAATATATCAAATCATGTTTGTTTTTAACAACCTTAGAAGCAAACTTATCAACAACTGTTTGTCTTTCAACAACCTTGAAAGAAACTTTATCGGACTACTATTTGTTTGCCAACAACCTTGGGAACAAATTTATCAAAACACATCATCATGATGAGAAATCTATCCTATCAGTGAGGCTCATGCATCACAAGGTCACTTTATCAATCCTATCAGTTATCATCAATCAATCATCACAAATGTTGAATCAATCAAAAACCATCAACAAAATTTGGGGCATTTTATAACATTTTATCATTACAGGCGCAATTTAGTCATCATTTTTTTCATCTCACATCTTTTCAAGTCATTTTCTTCACATCATCATTTTCGAACGATGAATCGACATCTTCAAAATCATAAAAATTTCAAAACATCTAAAAATTCAAAAATATTCACAAAAATCAAAATCTTATCGATTCATCGTTCGAGGGGGCATATACCTATCAACATTCGATAGTCAACATCTGGGGCAAATTTCAAAATTCTTTGAAGCAATGCGTAAAACACATCACTTCAAAGAGGGGAAAAATGTATACACCTAAAAATGGTCACATCACAATAGTCTGGTAAGTAATTAAATATTTTTAATATTTAATTAAAATCTCTGAATTCAATCTGCATATAAATAAATTTAAATAATTTATTTATATTGTTCATTCTTTCATTTCGATTAAATAAATAAGTTTATTTAATCATCTTTTCTTATTCATTTCTTAATTAATTAAAATAAACATTACGATTTATTTATATTAATTATCATTTAATCTTGGCTTGGATATTTTATTCAAATAAAGATTAAATATTTCTCTCTTTTAAATATATTCTTCTAAAGTCACATCACAATTAAATATCTCAAATATTTAATTAAATCTTCTATAGTTCTAAAATCAAAAATCAAACATAAATGAAATTAAATAAATTTATTTATTTAATAAATTTGGGGATTATCTTCAACAACCGTGAAACAAACTGCCAAAACAGAAAAAATAAATTTCTCTGTTCCTGTGCAAGATTGTTCCCGTGGGTTGAAGACAGGCTTCCATCTTCCTCTCCAACCTCCCAACATTCTCCATCTTCCTCTCAACCTCTTCATCTCTCACCTTCAAACTTACCAGACAATCTCACAGCCATTGATCTTTGCCAGCCAGGATTTTTTCTACAAAAAGCTATAAAAGGACTGCCGGGTCTTTGCAATCACAGAGAAGCTTTCAATAGGAAAACTATAGCCAAATTGCAATAGCATAGCCTTCATAGTATTTACAGCCTTTTAGTATCATAAGCATAGTGTAGAATCATAGCATATCATGGCATATCCACTTCATATCATAGCATCCACAAATCACAACCCTTGTGCATAATCTACAGACCTTGTGCATATCCGTGTCAGTATTTTCACTTCACTAGCATATAGTGTAGAGAAACTCTATCACTTTGCATACTCATTCTGCAGATTTCCATTTGGAGAAGCCTTGCTTATACAATCTGAGAGCAGTAGCTTCAAAAAAATCTCTGGAGATAGAGGAAGATGGAAGGGCTCTGAAGAAGCTTCGTTTGTTTATTTAAATTCAAATTACTTGCTTTTCTTCAGTTTAAAGTTCCATTATTTGTGTTTTGTTTATTTCATTTTGATCATACATATTTTAACATACACACATTGGAATTGTCAATTTGGTCACACGACCAACATAATGAAAGTTACACCACCTTACAACTTTACACTACATGCATTTGACCCATTTTCTATCAACTAAAAACTCAACACCATGAGAAAAGGCATTAGATATATCAAAAACTAAGAGAGTTTATTGTAGAGAGGCCCTACAAACCTGTAGCCTTAGATGAAATGTTTCTAAGTGACATGATTTCTGAGTAATCACTCGTCAAATGTTTTTGCACTTTTTCACTTTGGTCTCTTAAGAGACTTCACCAGTACAATGTAGCTTGGACTATTCCAACATGTTTGAGTGTGAAAATGGACCTTTCCTTGCATAAACCCAACTATTCGGACATGTTGGAATTGTTGGTTTGGTTGCACGATGAACATAAAATAATATACACACGCACCTTCCTCAAGTTATATAAAGCTCGAAGAATCTCTTCATTCAATACATTATCTATCTCATTCATTTTGGCATGCTTCTTTTTCAGGTGTTTTTAGAGAAAACTAACCTCATTTTCATTGATGATAAAATATTATTCTTATCTTTTAATTCCTTTTGTAAGTGGTAAATTTTAGTCTTTTGTTATTTTTCTTCAATTTAAACACTTTCAACTATTGCTTTTGCATCTGTAACTTGACCATCCACACATTTTTCCTCATCTCTACTGCTCTTACCTATTAACACCCCCTAGTATTCCTTTTCATGATCTTCTAACTTCTTTTTCATATCTTTTACTTTGAGCTTTAGATCAGCTACTCTGTCATCATTGCTTCTTCCTTATCATCTATTTCTAGTTGTATTTGCTCCAAGGAAGTCTTAAGTTCAAGAATATTTGACTTGATTTGTTCAAATCCACCTATAGCATCATCTCTCACTTTCTTTTCCTACACAAATTCTTACCAAATACAAAACCTCTTGAGGTTTTCCACTTCTCCATTGCCATTTCCCATTCCACATACTCATAGGCACCTTCCTTGAAACTTCTTGAGAGTAGGGAGAATCTCTTCATTCAATACATTATATATATCATTCACTTTGGTTTGTTTCTTTTCAAGTGTTTTTAGAGAAAATTCCTTTTTTATTTCATACATTCTAGTACTTGCTACTATTGTGCAATTTTGCACACACGCCCCACTTGGAGTAGGGACCCTCTTTTTCTGATTTTGGATGTCTCTTGGACCTTTGGTTTTTATTGGATTTGTCCTTTCAAGGTCTTGGGATGTTGGTCTTGCTTGCCTCAGTCTTACCCTAAGGGTTGAATTGATCAAACTTGAGGGTTGAATTGATCAAGCTTAGTTTTTAATGGAAGTCTGGGTTTTGCGCTGGGTCCGGGATTTTTCGGTTCACCTGAATTTTCCCAGGTCCTGGTCCATCGTCTAGTCACTGTCGGATTTTCTAAAGTTTGGGTTTTTGGATGAATCCAGGATTTTTTGGGTCACCCGAATTTTCCTGGACTGCGTCAGAGTCCCAAAGGGTGCGTTATCCGTGGAATTCATGCTCACTCAGATTGTCCATCTGGCTCAATTTTTTCAAAATTCCGTTTTGGGCTCGGGTTTCCGGATTTCCTCGATATGTCTTATCAGCCATTAATGCTTGAGGTACATCTTCTATGGCATGATTGTGAGCAGATTTAAAGGATTTTGGTGCTCTTCATGATTTCATTATTCATTTGTCATCTGCTCTAGCGCTTAGGATTGTTCATTTTGAGCTTTGGTCGTTGGATTTGGTCTGTTCGCGTGTGGATTGCTTGAGTGCTTGTGTTGAATATTTTCGTTGCTAGGGCACCCTGATTCATAGTGACTTCCTTGGGCTCGAGCTTCATTCAAAGTTGATCCATGGTAAGTCGTTACTGACTTCTCCTTTTGTTTGTGCTTTGATCGAATCTTTCAAGTTGTTGATTGGTGGTTATTTGGGTCGGCCCTTGTTTATTTTCATGACCACGTATTTATCGAATTAGGGTTTGAACTCACCCTTCCATTGGTTTTACCACCCGCACTGTGCATCCCTTTGTTTATCAATTGAATGTTGGGTATACCCCTGTGGCTAGGTGTTTCTGTTAGGGCCTTGCCTTGTTGGCACGTAGTCTGCTATATTTTGTGAAGATTAGGGTTTCGGTATGTCTACCCAAGGTTGTTAAGTTGGGTGGAGTTGTCGCGACCTTCATGTTTTGCATCTAGCTCGACCTTGTTCGCAACACTTGAGACCCTGGTGCGCCCTAGTGTCATCATTTTGAGGGATTGTGTCTAAATTTTTAGCTTGCTTTAGCTCTCATGGCAGAGGTTTAGCTATCAATTTTAGGGCATCATCATTTCGTTGCAAAGATCAATCACTTGAGAGTTTTTTGGGAGTTAAATTCATGTGCAATCAAAATTTGGCTTGTTGGGGTCGAGTTTATCTTCGTGGAATCTGAATAGGGAGGTTTGTATGATTACTCGGTTAATGGTCTACGCGTCGAACGGTCGTCGGGTTTCTGAGGTGTCCGCGAAATTTCTACGCACCCGAATTTTCCCTGATTTTTCCATTTCCCCAGAGTATGATGAGTTCCCAGAGTTTTGAGCTGCCCGCGGAAATCTGAACTATCTAAATTCTTCCGGTTTTCTGCCTAGTTTCACTTGATTTGGATTTTTGAAATTGAAGTAATGAATTAAATATTGGATGATGATTTCTTGTTGCTAAATGAATGAATCTCATGATAATCACTCATCTCTTTTTTCCATATTAACGTTTTATTTGATGAATGATTTCTTGGCAGCAGGAGTCCGTTTGGGTCAGATTTCTCTGAATTCCGCCCCAACTGGATTTTCCCGGATTACTAGATTTTCCCGGATTACTTCATTTTCCTGGATTTTCAAGATTGATGATTAATGATTGATCTTAATTATTTCATGTGGTTTCAAGGCCAACCTTTAATTGAAATATGGATGATAATAGGATGTTCATGAGGTTCTTTTGTGAATGCAGGCTTAATCGAGCAAGGTAGCGGCAGGAAAGGCCAAGGGAGACACAGAGGGGTCTTCGGTTATGGACATGACAAGGTTGAGGCTGGATGTGAAAAGTTAGTTGCTTGATAGTAAGATAGCTTCAATTTGGTCTGAGGTCTCTGATACCAATGTAGGAGCATGGAGATATGAAGAGTTCAAGGAAAGGACAGCTCAGAAAGATTTATCAGCCCTGACCAAGGGAATGGTGAAATCTGGATTGGTTCATGTGGCAGGATTTCCTCCTGCAATTCAATGCTACGAGTTGATATTGGAATGTGCCTAGCACTGTGATTTTGATACACAGAGGATTGTCAGCACTAATGGAAGAGTGTTGGCCAACTTTAATCTGGTTTCTATTGCCCAGGCATTTGATATGCCAGACTTACCATGTGTGTGTGCCTTGGACATGGACTTGGCTAGAACATACTATGAGGATGAGCCTACCAAAGCCCAGCAGATGATCAATTCATGGTTGGAGAAGCCGAAGTCTCATTTCCCCAAGCTGCCTAAGCAGTTACACAGGATCAAGTTCTGACAAGATATATATGATGCAATCACACTATTGAGTAGGGTGGTTGGCTTGAAGAGTGTTGGGGCATTGGAGAATTGGATGGTGCATGTCATTAACAGGATTGAGCAAGGTATTAATTACCACTGGGCATGGATTATTAGTGCAATGATTGACAGGAAGCTGAGAGATGTGTTGGAGACAAAGAAATTCACCATGTCATCTTATGTGATATATGTGCTTGCCAGATTTTACCCATACAGGGGATTGAATCCAAAAGGAACATTTGGACAGGACGTCATCTATGAGGTATACCCTGAGTTGCACCTAGGGAATCAGAATTATAGAAGAGAAAATGATGCATTCACTATGGATATTACTAGGTTGCTTCAAAACGTAGAACATGTGAGAATTTTTGATGGAGCCAAGGAGCTGATAAAAAAATACGAAGCTTGGTTTATACAATTCCCCACCTTTTCTTATATCATAATTGATGGATGTATGACTGCTCCATATAGACTGCCAAGGTATCCCACTGACCATATCATACTCTTGGAGGTTACCAGGTAGATCTGTGATTTCGATGCCGCTGTTAAAAGGGAGAAGCACAAGACAGGGTTTGGTGGGGACTTTCCTTTGAAATTGGTATAGCTGAGGTTTGCCCTTCAATCCAATCGGCTCATGCATTAGGAGAGGAATTGAGTACTTATGGTTTCTCTTTCCATTCAAAGAGGGAAAGCTTTGATATTACTAGTGAAGCACAGAAGAAAGCTACCAAAGAATATCACCATAAAGATGATCTAGAGGACTACTGGGTGAATAACAAGGATGACTTTGAGGTGAGAAAGAAAAGATAGTCTAGGCTTCCAGCTGATGTGATTAGAATGTACAATGTCAAGTTGATTCCTGATCAGTTGGAGGATGATGAGAATTTAGTCTAGGATCATGCATATGAATCAGTCAAGGACAGACCCATTGGAGAGGTAAACTAGTCAGAAAAGGAAATAAGTGAACTGGAGGAATTAATGGCTCCTATTGTGAAATCTACCAAGTCATGGCTGAAGCATAAAGTATGGGAATTGGAAAGTGAAAAGGTACCCTATACTTTCAATCTGATGGGAAATTTGAATGCTCATTCCACTTCAGAGGAGTCCGGTGAGGATGATTCTACAGGAAAAACTAAGGTAAGCTCACCTTTTAAAATTAAAATCAGAGGTCCCAAGGAGAGTGAGCCTGAAAATAAAAGAAAGCCTAGAGGAAAGTAGAGAAGTCATGCTGTGAAAATAGGTAAGTCTACAGAAGAGGAGGAACTTGAGAAAGTAGAAAAAGAAGACACTCCTCTAGAGCCAAAGAGGACAAGGACAACTAAGGCTTCTAAGAAGTAAGGTCAAGAGACTTCCAAGGATAAGGCGAATCCTCATGTGGTTGATGTGGAGAGTTCAGGTGAGAAAACCCAGGTTTATTCAAGAATGTCAAGAACTCCATCTCCCAAGGAAACCATGCAAGAGACAGATCCTCTTCCAATGGCATCCATTATGGAACAACAAAATGATACCTCTCCTCCATTGGGTATACCTAAGCAGACAATTCACGAAGAGCATGAGACTAGTGAGGAAGCAGAACTATTTAAGGATGGAGAACTTTATGGCGCAGCTGCTAAGCTTGAGGTTGGAGATGTGGAAGTGCATCCTTCTCCGCTGGTACAGTATGAGGATTCTCCTGCAAGTAGCAAAGATAACAGATCCCCTGAGAAAGAAGAACCCAAATTGGGGAATCAAGGTGATCAATCTCCTAGAAAGGAAAAGGATGAGACAATGGATCAGCATGAAGTGGTTAAGGAGGATGAGGTCCGGTTGGATCCTACTGTTCTGGATTGGTTGGATAAAGAAATAAGAAGGAAACAGGTCATTGTTGAGGACACTCCTCTCAACTAGGATGAAATGTTGGCCAAGATTGGAAAGGCAAAGAAGAAGAAGGCAACCAAGGTGGTTTCAAAGATCGAAAGGGATGAGGATAGTAACAGGGTTATTCATATTGCTACCCCTGCTGCTAATAAAGGTAGAGATGAGGTCACCAGGAAGGATTATAATGTATAGACCATCAATCTTGGGCCTGCTTCTATGGAGCAAGATATTGAAGAATATGAGGGGTCCAGTGCAGTGATAATTGGGAGATTAAGGAAGGAAACACAGTCTAAGCATGAGTTAAAGAAAGAGAATGAAAAGCTAAGGAAATGTCTAGAAGATTTAATGAAGCCTTTGCAATCTTTCCACCCATCTTCTTCTGCTACTACTGGTTTCTTGCCAAAGGAGACCATCTCTGAAATAGAAAAGATGAAAGCTTCTACCATGGCTACAATAGATTGGTTGAAGGAGGTACAGACTAAGGGAGATGATGCAATAAAGGAAATCATTTCAATTGGAAAGGATGCAATAAGAGCTAAGGATTTATTAGAGCATGTTTTATCTCAAGACAAGGAGGATATTGATCTTTTATTGCAGAAAACTAAAGTAATCATGGAGTATAGTAGGGATCGGCTGGTTACTGATGGAATTTTTTCTTCATCTAGGGTTAATGAGCCTTGGGAGTAGTTTGAAGCCCTGCAAATTCGACAGAAAGCCATCAAGAAGATCTATAAACAAAAGAAGCAGATGCATGGTAATCTAACTGGTGTTTATGATGGATGCATCACCTTTTTTGAAATAATGACTGGCAGAAGGAAGATCGCCCCTAAGTACTTGAGCTTAGAACAATTGAGGGAATGGTGGCATGATGTCTATACCCCTGATATTGAAAATTCAGTGACTGGGCACCAATTGGATGATGTGGCTACTTATCTGGCTGTGGTGGATAAGTACTTGGCATATAAGGGTGATTGGGATACAACAGTCAAGTGGTCAAAGGAAGAAATTGAATCAATTAAATGTCAGCTCAAAATCCTACCCTTGCCACTTGTTGCTGAGTTGGATAGGGTGTTTTTGAAGGTTCATGAATCGTTGGATCAGAACAAGGATAACGGAGGCAGTAGTTAATGCCAACTGTGAGATTTGTGCTTCCCTATTAGTATTATAGGGCGTGTGTTGATCCGAGCTGCATTAAGGAATGTGTTTGGGCCAACCTTGATGATGTATCGGCATTTAATGTGTGCCTTATTTTGAAATTCCTGAGGTTGACTTGTTTTGGCTATTTTATTTTATAAATGCTTGGCTAGGCCGACATGTTTGAGGATTCTCTATAAATGGCATTCTTGCCTCATTTGTAAGGAGTTAGTTAGATAGATAATAGAGACAAGCTAGATTAAGAAAGGAGCTAGAGCATTCTGTAGTAGAGATAGTAGTTAGTTTTTTGAAGCAAATGCTATAACACATAACAGTGGAATTGTTGCTACATTTTGGTGATCTAATACAATTGAAGGCATTGTGGTTTCTGGTGAATTCTTTGTGTTATTTTATCTTGCGTGGTTCATGTTGTTCCATCTTTTAAATTGCTTGAAGATATAAGATTTGATGTTAGATTTAGAATTAGATTAGTTTGGTGAATAGTGTTCATGATTTCATGCTTGGAATGTTTGTAGCAATCTCTAGTCTATACTCCTAGTAACTATCTAATTGTAGTAGGTTGGTGAAGTCAACCTGGACCATACATCTATTTGTGCTTAGTTCGATTGTGGATGAATGTCTATGATTTGAAAATATGTATGCCTTAGAAGATTGCACCTTTCTTGTAATATTGCATTGTGGGTTAAGCAGGAATTAGTTATTTGAGATTGGTTTGTTCCAGGTATTTATCATTTGCATTGTTCATCCTAGAAATAGTTTAGATTTCATTACATCTCTTGCACCCTCATCTTTTGTTGTTTCTTTATTATTTGGTTAGATTTAGGATTTAAGATCATAATATTACAAAACCTAATAAATTGGAGAGATATAGTTTGCTTGTAGTAAGGTCCGATTATGATTACCAGCATTTTCACATATTATCTGAGTTGTTTATGCATTGTCATGACCTGACACCCAAGAGACCTTGGGGTGATTTTCAGCAACTTATTGTTGAAGATTATCTTTCAAGAGAGATAGAATATTATTTTTTGTCTGAGTTGTTGTTGTGTAGAAAACACCATCAACAGATTGGCGCTAGAAGGATGGCCTGAATGAGCACACTGGATCATTTCTTAAATGCCATCTCTCCTGAGAGATATAGAAGAAGTACCAGATCTACCTCAGGAGAAGAAGATTTATAGGAATTACAGTTCCCCACTAGGTCAAGAAGGGCTCAAGAAAGGGGAGAATCATCATCACCCATCCCTTCACCAGTATTGTCTGCATCTTCACTTCTAGAAGTTGAGGCCATACCCATCCCTGAGGCAATTCTCATTTAGCAACCCTAGCCTATCATTAATCAACCACAACCACCACCCCCACTTTTTCCAATGGCTTTCCTTGCTAATAATCCATCTCCCTTATTTTTCAACGCCTACAATGTTATGCCCAAGAACCCTGAGCATTTCTGTTAAAAATTTCATGTTAATGACCCAAACATGACTACAGAAGAACATATTAGGATCTTCCAAACCTGTCTCAAAGACAGAGGAATTTCTCATGAAGATGTTCCCTATAGGTTGTTTCCTTATTCATTAGGAGAAGAGGCTTTTTACTGGTACAATCATCTCCCATCTGGTTCAATTCTTAACTGGAGTGATCTTGAAACTACCTTTTTATAGAAGTTTAGAATACCTATTAGTGCCAATGAATTGTATCTGCAATTCACTAGGGTCAAGAGAGAGGTTAACGAACCCATATCCAGTTTCAATAATAGGTTTCACCGTGCATACACCAAGCTTCAAGACCCTTATGTCTTAGATAATGCTACAGCCCTGGGAGTCTATTATGAAGCTTTAGATAGCCTTATAGCAACCTTTCTGAAATGGAGACCCAACCCTCTAGCTAGCCTAATTGATACCTATACAGAAGCCGTCAAGCTCAGCACAGATTTAAGGCAACATTTGACTGGACCGTTGCGTTCTTTAGGACCTATTGCACATCCAAATCAGGTGCAGGCAGTAAATCAGGCACTCACCAATCATACTCCAATCATGAATCGTGTACCTCAGTTGCAGTTGGTGCCACATCCTGGTCCCCCCACGAGCCAAGTCTCTCCTATGATGAATTTTCCCCAGCAGCAACCAACTGGTTTCCCTACTTACTTGTAGAATTCTGAAATGTTGCATCAGTCTATAGGATCTATTGGAATGTCTATTCCTCCTCAGAGTAATCCAAGCCAAACCCCTTATGGAGATCCAAATAAGGATAGAATTGATGAAATGGCTGAGCAGATAAAGAAGTTAAACCTAGAGGTGACGTACCTAAGAAATCAAAACAGCCAATTATAAGCTACTCAAAAAAATATTCAATCTAATCAGAACATAGAATATCCACAAGGGTAGAATTTTGACAAAGGATAGCGTAATGACAGGGGATATAATCAGGATAGGGGTTACAATAATGACAGAGGATTCAATAATGATAGAAGATAGAATTTCGATAGAGGATAAGGTAGTGGACCAGGATTTGATAAGAGGCAATCACAGGGACAAAGCAGGACATGGAATACAATACCCAATAATGGAGGATTCCCCACTCCATTGGATCAACCTGTCAACCAATCTGCAAATCAGCCAGCCAGTCAAGACAAGACTCCCAGTGGTGTATATCTGGCTGAGGCTGCCCTGTCAGGATGGTGTAGGCTCCATAAGATAGGCCAGCATTCAGAGTTAGAATGTCCAGAATTCCAAACCGTAGCCTCTATTTTCCAGTATGAGGTGGAGAATAATGCAAGTGGCCAGGAGATGGTTCCCTCCACCCCCTATGACTCTCCTATACTGGTACTAAATCATGCCTCTTTTCCAGCAGGTGAAGCAAATGTTCCAGAAGAGGAATCTGATTCCCAGGAGGAGAAGGCAGACCAAATTTGCAATGGAGATGAGGTTGCTTAGTTATTTAATGAGGAGGCAATAAATGATAATGGCCCCCTAGATAAAGAAGAAGCTTATGTCGAAGAAGTGCAGATGTTCTAGAGGCAGGGTTTAAGAGATATGCCCCATAGGCACCCACGGGCTGGGGGTCCTTTCACCACCTCCATTCCTCCTAATAATTTCAATATCCCTCTAGACCCTAATGCTAGTAATAATCCATCCTTTCCATGTGTTTCTAGGTAGTACCTTGCAAAGGAAGGACAAGCTCAAACTGACCCATAGAGAGAAAAAGTTGTTTAAGCAAGTAAAGATAAGGTGGAGGAATCTTCCAGGGAAATCCCTACTAATCTAAGTGAGGAGCAAATGGCTTTGTATGTCACTAAGGAGTTCAAGAAATTAAAGGTAAATCTTTCAACATTTGAGTTACTAAGGTTTCCTACAATTAGGAATGCAGTTCTAGGTACCTATGGTGCACACCCAGTGTCTTTGGATAAATCTTCCAGTGAGAGTGTCAACAAGGCCTCTAGTTCCCAGCCTGTGAAGACACAAAACTAGGCCCATAGTCAAACTAACTTGCCCTTTGGAGACAAAGGAAAGGAGAAGGACAAGACCCAAGTTGCTCAGGTCAATACTCAGCCAACTCTGTTTCAGGGGAAGACAGAGACCCCACCATTCCTGATCTCTGTACGCATATTCGGTAAGAATCTACATAACTATTTACTAGATTCTGGTGCTTCTACTAATGTGATGCCATTTGGGGTATGTAGAGATTTAGGGATTACATCTGCTAACTCCTAGAAGAAGGTAACTCAGTTGGATAAAACTGAAGTAAATGTAGTGGGAGAATTAAACATGATTCACATGCAAGTAGCTTCTGACCCAAGAATTCAACAGGTTATCAATATTCAAGTAGCTAATATCCCTGATGCGTATGGCCTGATTTTGGGAAGATATTTTATGAAGGCCCTAAATGGATATGTATCTACTGATCACTCTCACATGTGGCTTCCCTAGAAAGGGGTACCAAATCATATCAGAATCAAGAGAGAACCAAGAATGAAATACATGATTACAGAGTACCAAAATACTTCAAATGAAGTTCTGATATCATAAGTAGGCATGAGAAATTATATGCTATCGACTCTTTATGAGGAGTCAAATTCAGAGGAGGTATTGATGCTACATTCAATGTCTATTGATACAGAGTCCAGCAATGCTACTGTTCTAATAGGATCAATTAAGGAAGAGGATGAATTCGAGGATAATCAAATTAGTCTACTAGACAGTTTCCAGGAATTCATTAAGCAGTGTATTGAAAACCAGGTTCACCTTGGTAGGAGAACAAACTTCAAAGAGTTTCTCTTACCTAACTAGTGTAGAGTTCATAATGCTTCCCATTTAGAGCTAGAATGTTGTTTATACCAAGCAGCAGTGGAATGAGTACAGAAATGCATAAGCCCAACCCCAGTGGTCAAGATAGACATGCAAAGCCCTCAGGAAGACTATAAAGGAAAGAAAGTGATGTTGTCTGAGGAGCCCGCCAGCAGTAATAAGCCGAAGGATGTGATAAAGAGAACTACAGTTGCTGATTGTTGGACTCTCAGATTTGATGGGTCTAAATCCAAGCATGGAGTTGGGGCAGGGTTTGAACTGATCAGTCCAAAAGGCAAAAACTTCTTTGTAGCCCATAGACTTCAATTTCACTGTACTAATAATGTAGCATATGAGGCGTTAATTCATGGACTTCTTATGGCACTTAAGAAAAAGGTTAAGGTTTTGCAAGTTTTTGGTGATTCTGAGCTGGTAGTTAAGCAAGTAAGAAAACAGTATTCATGCCATGATATGAGAATGACTAATTATAGGCATAAAGTATGGGACCTCATTGAGGGATTTGATGCCTTCAATATTCAATTGATACCATGGCATAAGAATCAAACTGTAGATTCTCTGGCCTAGGCAGCAAGCACTCTGCAGCCCCTATCTTTGTCAGGTTTGAAAAAGTTTACTATAGAATTAACCCACGTGCCATTAGTTCCAAACAATGTTACTAACTTTCAGGTATTTGAGGATGACAAACACATCCTAGACTTTATTAAAAACACAGATATTTTTGCTTCCCAAATCATTGATGAAACAGAACTCCAGGAAGTAGAACTGGATTTGGAGGGAGTGATAAATTTGAAGTCTAATACTATTCCAAGGGGAATGGTATAGTTGGAGTGGATTTTTGATCTGGACAAGATCAGAGATCAGGAGCAAGAGTCTAAGAAGAAATCTATCAGTGGACAGTGTGATACAATATGGGAACTGAGGATAATGTTAAGAACATTTTTATTGGCCAGGTATGTACTCCAGAGGAAAGACAAGGAATAATTGAAGCATTGCATAGCTTTTGGGATATAGTAGCCTAGAGTTATGAAGACTTGAAAACTTACGATACATCAATCATAACCCATACTATACCTCTGAAGCCAGGTGCTAAGCCTTTTAGGCAGAGATAGAGACCAATTAATGCACTACTAGAACCGGTTATACAGAAAGAAGTTCAAAAATTACTGTCAACCAGAATTATATTTCCTATCCAGCATTCAACATGGGTGGCGAACCTAGTCCCAATAAGAAAAAAGAATGGGGAAATCAGACTTTGCGTGGACTTCAGAAATCTAAATAGATCATCATAAAAAGATAATTACCTAGTCCCTTCGTTGGATGAAGTATTTCAAATAGTAAATGGTTATCAGATGATGTCCTTTCTAGATGGCTATTCAAGGTACAACTAAGTAATGGTTCAGTATGAAGACAGGCACAAGACTGCTTTCACAACTAAATGGGGTACCTTTGGTTACAGGAGGATGACTTTTGGTCTCATTAATGCTGGAGCCACATTTCAAAGGGCCATGGATATTGCCTTTAAAGATATCATAGGCAAGTGCATTATCATTTATATGGATGATCTAACTGTCTTTTCTAAAAATAGAGGGGACCACATCTCTGACTTATGCAAAGTGTTTCAAAGGTGTGGGGAATTCGGCATATCCTTGAACCCTAAAAAGTGTATTTTTGGAGTGACAGAAGGGAAATTTCTAGGACATGTCATATCTGAAAAGGGAATTGCTATTGATCTAGAAAGAGTGGAGGCCATACTGAAGATTCAGCCACTTGCTAGCAAAAAGGAGATGAAGTATTTTTTTGGCAAGATCAACTTTGTCAGGAAATTCATTACTGGATTTGCTGAAATTGTTAAGCCATTGAATGCAATGTTGAAGCAAGATGCTAAAGTTGAATGGACTATGGAAGCAAAGGAGGCATTTGCAGAAATCAAAAGAGCCATTGCTGACGCTCCAATATTGGTAAGTCTCGATTACAGTAAGCCCTTTTACATCTATTTGTTTGCTTCGGATCATTCACGTGCAAGAATGTTGACTCAAAAGTCTAGTGAGGGAAATGAGCATCCTATTGCTTTTATGAGTGTACCATTAAAAGATGTTGAGTTGAAATATCCAAGTGTAGAAAAACAGGCATATGCCCTGATCAAAGCAGTGAAGAAATTCAGACATTATATCCTCAGGAACAAGGTTTATGCAATTGTCCCAGATCCTGTAGTTAAGTTACTGTTGATGCAGAATGAGTTAGGTGAGCGTAGAGCTAAGTGGATGACAATGCTACAAGAATATGACATTGAGATTCAACCCATGAAGTTGGTAAGAGGACAAGGACTTACTCATACTTTGGCTGAAATAGGGCCCGAACTTATTGTTCAAAATTATAATCTTAAGGAGGTTTCCCCAAGTAGCTGGTATGATGACGTAGTTTATTATTTGTTGAATCAGCAATCCCCAAGCCATCTTAATGCTATTTAGAGGAGAGATCTATGACTGAAGAGTGATGGTTTCATGCTAAAGGGGGTTGTTCTGTACAAGAAAAATCATGAAGGCATTTATTTGAGGTGTCTCGGGAAACAGGAAGCTGGAAGGGTGATGAATAAATTTCATGAAAAATATGGCACTGGCCATGGTTCTGCTATTGCCATAGCAAATCAGATATTAAGGGCTGGGTATTATTGGCCCACATTGTTCAAGGACGTTCACTATCATGTAAGGACCTGTCACACTTTCCAGACTGTAGCAACAAGGGAAAGGTATGCAGCACTTCCACTTCAACCGGTCACTAAGGTAAGGCATTTTGCTCAGTGGGGTATGGACTTCATAGGCCCTATCAACCCACCATCTTTTGCGAAACACAGGTATATTCTAACTATTACTGATTATTTCACAAGGTGGACTGAGACTTTTGCTTGTAGGAAATGTACATCTGAGGTAGTGATTGATTTTCTAGAATCTGCTATTATTAATCGATTTGGATGTCCTATTTCTGTTGTCTGTGATAATGGTCCTACTTTCGCATCTTTAAAATTTTTAAATTGGGCTTTTGATCATGGCATTATTATAAAGTTTGCATCTAATTACTACCCCCAGGGTAACGGCCTAGCAGAATCCTCCAATAAGAACTTATTGACTGTTATTCGTAAGCTGTTGGAGAGGAACCCAAAAGACTGACACACCTAGCTTCGGTTTTCCCTCTGGGCAGATCGTACAAGGCTTAAGTCATCCATCAGAACATCTCCCTATCACTTAGTGTATGGTCTGGAGCCAATATTCCCTATTCAACTCAAGATTCCAACCTTGCAATTTATTAATAAGTTTTATGATGAGGGGGATAGAAGGGAGGCTAGGTTGACAGAGCTATTGCACCTTGAGGAGAAACGAGATGATGCCCTTGAGAATTTTTTCAAACATCAAGGGGTAGTTAAGAGGTGGTTTGACAGAAGGGATAAAGTCAAAGCCTTTAGGATTTTTGACCTTGTGTTATACTGGGATAAACCTCATGATCGAAAAGGGGACCATGGGAAGTTTGATAAACTATGGCTCGGTCCATATCAGATTGCTGAAATACTTGGAGATAATGCCTTCCGTCTGAAGACTCTCACGGGGGAAGATATTCCACTACCTATCAATGGGCAGTATTTGAAACATTATTTCCAATCCTGAGCTAGTTTCAGCTCTTTGCTTTTGTATATAGTTAGTTTAGGTTGCTTTTTATTGTTTTGCTTTGGTTAGAATAGGCTTCCTTTCAGTTTTTTTTGTTTTTGCTTTGGTTAGAGTAGGCTTCCTTTCGGTTTTTCTTGTTTTTTCTTTGGATAGAGTAGGTTTCCTTTCAGTTTGTTTTGCTTTTGTTAGAGTAGGTTTCCTTTTGGTTTGTTTTTCTTTGGTTTGTGTTGCTCTTGCTCTTGGTTCCTGCTCTTTCTGGGATTTCCTATTGCATTTGTATGATAGTAGTGACAAAGTAGGTATGGTGCTCTTAGTATTTCCCTTACAAACTTCAATCATCTTTTCAGAATATCATGGTATGAATTCTCTACATAATGTCACATATCCTTATGTCTAAAGCAAAGAGTCTTCTAGTCAGATTGAACAGGAATACATTAGGGTCTCACATTTTTGAATATTAAAGATACCTGAAGTTGCAAAAGGTCCTTATGAAGTTTGGATAGGTGAAAAATATTTTTTCTGCTCTAGTGCCACTGTGGTTCTCATCCCTGAGTGTGAACTTCACTGTTCACAGGTTGAAGTGAAAGCAGTGAAAAGACGAGCAATATCAGAAAAGAAAGAGGCAATATTGAAAGTTAAAGACTAAATTCAACTCATCAGGGGAATCTGGATATCTCTACCGGGGCTATGGACGCCTGACTAGTAGTAGAGCTAAGTTCAAGAGAATCACAGCGATAACCTCGTCGGGGCTATGGACGCCTGACTGGCAGCGAGGCTCTATCCAGGTTGCTTTTAGAGTATGAATCTTTATGTAGCCTGTTCAAATCAAGTTAGGTTTCTTTTGCAGCTAAAGGGGGGTAATGAATGCATATGCACACCCTTCAACCCTGGTGTAGGAGAGTTTGAGTGACTTGTGGGTTCTTTGCCTTAATAGTAGGTGGTGACAGGATGGATGAGTTGCAATCATAGGTTCTGGGTTCTTGATTCTAGTTTGTCATCGAAATGCTCTGGAGCATTTCCCCAGCAGAGTCGCCATTTGTTGTGCAATTTTGCATACACACCCCACTTGGAGTAGGGACCCTCTTTTTCTGATTTTGGATGTCTCTTGGACCTTTGGTTTTTATTGGATTTGTCCTTTCAAGGTCTTAGGATGTTGGTCTTGCTTGCCTCGGTCTTACCCTGAGGGTTGAATTGATCAAACTTGGTTTTTAATGGAAGTTCGGGTTTTACCATGGGTCCGGGATTTTCCAGTTCACCTGGATTTTCTCGGGTCCTGGTCCATCATCTGGTCACTGTCGGATTTTTTGAAGCTCAGGTTTTTGGATGAATCCGGGATTTTCTGGGTCACCCAGATTTTTCCAGACTGCATCGGAGTCCCGAAGGGTGCGTTATCCACGGAATTCGTGCTCACCCGGATTGTCTGTCTGGCTCAATTTTTTCTAAAATTTTATTTTGGGCTCGGGTTTCCAAATTTCCTCGATATGTCTTATCAGCCATTAATGCTTGAGGTACATCTTCTCTGGCATGATTGTGAGCAGATTTAAAGGCTTTTGGTGCTCTTCATGATTTCATTATTCATTTGTCATCTGCTCTAGCACTTAGGATTGTTCATTTTGAGCTTTGGTCGTTGGATTTGGTTTGTTCGCGTGTGGATTGCTTGAGCGCTTGTGTTGAATATTTTCATCGCTAGGGCACCCTGATTCGTAGTGACTTCCTCGGGATCGAGCTTCATTCGGATTTGATCCATGGTAAGTCGTTACTGACTTCTCCTTTTGTTTGTTCTTTGATCGAATCTTTCAAGTTGTTGATTGGTGGTTATTTGGGTCGGCCCTTGTTTATTTTCATGACCACGTATTTATCGAATCAGGGTTTGAACTCACCCTTCCATGGGTTTTACCACCCGTACTGTGCATCCCTTCGTTTATCAATTGAATGTCGGGTATACCCCTATGGCTAGGTGTTTCTGTTAGGGCCTTGCATTGTTGACGCGTAGTCTGCTATATTTTGTGAAGATTAGGGTTTCGGTATGTCTACCCAAGGTTGTTAAGTTGGATGGAGTTGTCGAGACCTTCATGTCCTGCTTCTAGCTTGACCTTGTTCGCAACACTTGAGACCCTGGTGCACCCTAGTGTCATCATTTTGAGGGATTGTGTCTGAATTTCGAGCTTGCTTTAGCTCTCATGGCAGAGGTTTAGCTGTCAATTTTAGGGCATCATCATTTCATTGCAAAGATCAATCACTTGAGAGTTATTTGGGAGATAAATTCACGTGCAATCAAAATTTGGCTTGTTGGGGTCGAGTTTATCTTCGTGGAATCTGAATAGGGAGGTTTGTATGATTACTCGGTTAATGGTCTGCACGTCGAATAGTCGTCGGGTTTCCGAGGTGTCTGCAGAATTTCTGCGCACCCTGATTTTCTCGAATTTTGCCATTTCCCCAAAGTATGATGAGTTCCCAGAGTTTTAAGCTGCCCGCAGAAATCCGAACTGTCTGGATTCTTCCGATTTTCTGCCTAGTTTCGCTTGATTTGGATTTTCAAAATTGAAGTAATGAATTAAATATTGGATGATAATTTCTTGTTGCTAAATGAATGAATCTCATGATAATCACGCATATCTTTTTTTCGTATTAACATTTTATTTGATGAATGATGTCTTGATAGTAGGAGTCCGTCTGGGTCGAATTTCTCTGAATTTTGCCCCGACTGGATTTTCCCGGATTATTGGATTTTCCCAGATTTTCAAGATTGATGATTAATGATTGATCTTAATTATTTCATGTGGTTTCAAGGCTAACCTTTGATTGAAATATGGAAGATAATAGGATGTTCATGAGGTTCTTTTGTGAATGCAGGCTGAATTGAGCAAGGTAGCGGCAGGAAAGGCCAAGGGAGACACAGAGGGGTCTTCGGTTATGGACACAGAAAGGTTGAGGCTGGATGTGAAAAGTCAATTGTCTGATAGTAAGATAGCTTCAGTTTGGTCTGAGGTCTCCGATACCAATGTAGGAGCATGGAGATATGAAGAGTTCAAGGAAATGACAGCTCAGAAAGATTTATCAGCCCTGACCAAGGGAATGGTGAAATCCGGACTGGTTCATGTGGCAAGATTTCTTCCTACAGTTCAATGCTACAAGTTAATATTGGAATGTGCCCAACACTATGATTTTGATACACAGAGGATTGTCAGCACTGATGGAAGAGTGTTGGCTAACTTTAATCCGGTTTCCATTGCCCAAGCATTTGATATGCCAGACTTACCATGTGTGTGTGCCTTGGACATGGACTTGGCTAGAACTTACTATGAGGATGAGCCTACTAAAGCCCAGTAGATGATCAATTTATGGTTGGTGAAGCTGAAGTCTCATTTCTCCAAGCTGCCTAAGCAATTACATAGGATCAAGTTCCGACAAGATATATATGATGCAATCACACTGTTGAGTAGGGTGGCCGGCTTGAAGAGTGTTGGGGCATTGGAGAATTTGATGGTGCATGTCATTAACAGGATTGAGAAAGGTATTAATTACCACTGGGCAGGGATTATCAGTGCAATGATTGACAGGCAGCTAAGAGATGTGTTGGAGACAAAGAAATTCACCATGTCATATTCTGTGATATATGTGCTTGCCAGATTTTACCCATACAGGGGATTGAATCCAAAAGGAACATTTGGACAGGACGTCATCTATGAGGTATGCCCTGAATTTCACCTAGGGAATCAAAATTATAGAAGGGAAAATGATGCATTCACTATGCATATTACTAGGCTGCTTCAAAATGCAATATCATGGTATGAATTCTCTACCCAATGTCACATATCCTTGTGTCTAAAGCAAAGAGTCTTCTAGTTAGATTGAACAGGAATACATTAGGGTCTCACATTTTTGAATATTAAAGATACTTGAAGTTGCAGAAGGTCCTTATGAAGTTTGGATGGGTGAAAAATATTTTTTCTGCTCTAGTGCCACTGTGGTTCTCATCCCTAAGTGTGAACTTCACTGTTCACAGGTTGAAGTGAAAGCAGTGAAAAGACAAGCAATATCAGAAAAGAAAGAGGCAATATTGAAAGTTAAAGACTAAATTCAACTCATCAGGGGAATCTGGATATCTCTACCAGGGCTATGGATGCCTGACTGGCAGTAGAGCTATGTTTAGGAGAATCACAGCGATAACCTCGTCAGGACTATGGACGCCTGACTGGCAGCGAGGCTCTATCTAGGTTTTCTGCACAATAACAACTACCTCAAGTTTTGCATTGTCAGTTTCTCATTGCATATACTGCACATGCACCTTCCTTAACTTCTCAAGAGCATATTCCTTATTTCATTTCATGCATTCTACTACTTGTTGCTCTAGTTATGCATTGTCATTTTCCCATTGCCCAGTTATGAAGGGAGGTTGTGAGGATGATATGTGATATTTCTACTTTCCAAGAATTTGATGAGGGCGCAGCTCGAGACATAGAAAATAACCCACAAACAAGAGAATAATTTTATTATTCAGAAAATGGAACTTCTTACATATAGAGGATCTCAAATCCCCAAGTTCTACAACACATGCAAGTTACAGAAAGCTACAAAATAACCCTTTCGCAATATGCGAGCTTGTCCCCAAAAAGTTACCCAAAAAAAATTAGAAACCCACCCATAAATAGAGCTCCTCTTTAGTTTGGAGCTAAAACAACATTAAAATTTGAGTTTATGTGGTTTGGCACTGAAAATTACAACTTGAAGTTCAAATTTTAAAGGAACATTTGCAATTGTATCTTCTAGAAGGTGCGCCAACTTCCCGGGGCCATAACTTTTTATCCGGGGCTCCGATTCGCAAACTGTTTGAACCGTTGGAAATGTCTCGAAGTCAATAACGCGCTCAAAATTTTTTATTCTGATTTTGGCAAGTTTTAGGGCCATTCCGGGAGCTCTAAGTGCTTCAAATCCAACTCAGAAGATTTTCAGGTGCAAATCTAGGAAACTAAAACTGTAATATCTTTCAACCCAGGAATAGAAAATAAAAACCATAAATTGAGAATTTCATTATGATGAAAAGGGTATCCAAAAATGTAAAAATATCTAAAAATAGAAAAACTTGAAATTTAACTATTTTTGGGTGATGCAAGATTGCCCTTACACCACTGGATGCTCCTGCATCAGACACCCAGGGTAATTTGAGAAGTGACCTCATCACATCTCAGATGGTGGAGGAAAACTCAAATGGTCAACCTCTACCTTAGGCAACCAAGATGAATTTTCAACAGGAATTCCTTTCCATTTCACCAGATATTCTTCATACTGCGTGTTCCTAGTACTTCTTCCCACATGACTACCCAGGATTTCTTCAATCACCTCCTGTTTTGAAGTAGGTGCTGGAATCCCACACTATTCCATCATTGGTACTTCCTTTGTGCCACCTTCATGATACTCTGTCAAATCTAAAATGTTGAACATAGGGGAAATGTTGAATCCATCTGGCAACTCTACCTCATATGCATTCCCTGAATCATGCCTCTTCAAAATTTTATAGGGACCGAACTTCTTCATCTTCAATTTGTTATATGTTCCCACTGGAAACCTTTCTTTCCTCAAGTGGACCATCACTTCATCACCAATCTGAAACTTCTTATACCTCCTCTTTTGATCTGCCTTAGCCTTGTACTACATATTCATCTTGTTAATATGTTCTCTTACCTTCTCATGTATATCCTTGATGTGTTCTACAAAATCTTCAGCTTTAGCACTTATTTTCTTCTCTTGGTCCATCTTCCTTAATTATGGAGTTGTTTTAGGGCTACCTCCATACACAATCTGGAATGGTGATCTACCAGTGCTTTTGTTGACAGAATTGTTGTAAGAAAATTATGCCTGGGGTAAGATCAAGTCCCATCCCTTGGGTTTATCTCCTACCAAATATCTCATTAGGTTACCCAGACTCCTGTTAACAACCTCTGTCTACCCATTTTTTTGTGGATGGTGTGCAGAACTAAACTTCAGCTATGTCTTCAGCTTCTTCTACAAGGTCCTCCAAAAGTACCCCACAAATTTGGTGTCACAATTTGAAACAATACTCTTTGGTAGACCATGTAGCCTCACCACCTCTTTGAAGAACAAGTCAGCAATGTGGACTACATCGTGGGTCTTCTGACATGGAATGAAATGTGCCATCTTCGAAAACCTATCAACCACCACAAAGACTGAATCATTCCCTCGTTGTGTCCTTGGCAAACCAAGAATAAAGTCCATACTTATATCCTCCCATGGCCTCTCTGGTACAGGTAAGGGCTGATATAAGCCTGTATTCTGGCTCACTCCTTTAGCCATCTGACATACCCCAGCTTTGTACAAACTTCTTCACATCCCGTGACAACTGAGGCCAATAATAATGCTCACTGATAATGGCAATGGTCTTATCCCGACCAAAATGTCATGCCATTCCTCCACTATGCTTCTCCTTTATCAGGTTCTCCCTCATGGAACTCCTTGGATACACAATTGACTTCCCTTAAATAACATGCCATCCTGGATTATGAAATCCAGCCACCTTGTCCTGTCCACTGTAACAGGTTCCTTGCAAGCTTTCCAAGCCTCTGCAAAATCAGGATCTTCTGCATACAGTGTCTTGAGTTCATTGAACCCAACCACTTCAATCTGCATCTTTGTCATCAATGTATGCCTCCTACTTAAGGCATCTGCAACCCTATTTGACTTCCCACTCCTATGTTTCAAAACAAAGGTATAACTCTACAAAAACTCTACCCATTTCATATGCCTCGATTTAATTTTTCCTGACTATTTAGGTACGCAAGGCCTGATGATCAGTATATAGAACAAATTCCTTCAAAACAAATAATGTCTCCATTTCTTTAATGCTTGAACTATTGCATAAAATTTTGATCATATACGTAATACTTTCTCTTGGCATCATTTAAACTTTTCACCTAAATAGGCAATGGGCTTACCTTCTTGGCTCAACACTGCTCCAATGGCACAACCACTGCATCACAATCCACCTAAAACACCTTGTTGAAATCTAGGAGGGCTAGAACAAGGCTGCTCTATCACCTTCTGCTTCAACAGTTCAAAACTTTTTGCCGCTCCAGTGCCCCACTTGAATTCTTTTCTATCCTCTCATTTTTAATCGGTCCACAAATACTAAAGTTTCTAATAAACTTTCTATAAAAACTAGCCAAACCATGGAAAGATCTCACCTCGGTAGCAGTTCTTGGGGTAGGCCATTCCAGAATAGCCTTCACCTTCTCTGGGTCCATCTTGAGACCTTCTACTGAGACAACAAACCCCAAGTACACTAACTCCCTCTTCACAAAACTGCACTTCTTCAGATTAATCAACAGTTTCTCTTCTCTTAACTTCTTAAAGGCTCTAAATATGCATCAACACTCATCCAATGTCCTAAAAATCAAAATATCATCTAAATACACAATAACAAAACTTCCTAGAAATTCTTTTAGTACCTCATTCATGAGCCACATGAATGTGCTCGGTGCATTGGTTAGCCCAAAAGGCATGACTAACCACTCGTACAGGCCCTCTTTGGTCTTGAAGGTAGTCTTCCATTCATCTCCCTCTCGAATCCGGATCTGGTGATATCCACTCTTCAGATCAATCTTTGTGAAGTACTGAGCTCCACTCAAACAGTCCATCAGGTCATCCATCCTTGGCAGGGGAAATCTGTACTTAATTGTTATTTTGTTTATGGCTTGGGAATCTGTACACATCCTCCACTCCCCATCCTTTTTGGTGCTAGTACTGTAGGTACTGCACATGGACTCAAATTCTCCCATATCAAACCCTTTCTCAACAACTCTTGAACTTGTCTATTCAACTCCTCATTTTCTATTGGAGTCATTCTATGAGCTGCCTTATTTGGCAAACTAGTTCCAGGAATCAAGTCAATCTGATGACTGATCTTCCTTATTGGTGTTAAACCCTCAGGTACATTATCAAAAACAATATCCTGAAACTCATCTAACATCCCAGAAACTTCTTTGGAACCTTCTCACTATCCTCCTTACTCACTCTAGGAATCAATGCATAACACACATGCTTATGCTTCATACCTTCTAAAAAATTTCTTCCATCTACATAACAAATTCTAGCACTATTGCATACCTTTTCTTTGGTCTCCTTCAGGGGCTTCAACTTGTGACGAACCCCATCCTTTGTCAAGGAATAAGTGTTTGCATGGCCGTCATGTATAAATCGCCTATCGAACTACCATGGCCTCCCCAACAACATGTGACATGCACCATGGGGATGATATCACAGAGTACCTCATCATGGTAGCTCTCGATCTTAAACTTTACTAGGCACTGCTCATTGACCAAAAGTTTGTGGTCTTTCTGCAACCAGGCAATCCGATACGGATGCAGGTGTCTTTCCCTCTTCAGATTCAACTTTGTAACCATCTCCTCTGACACCAGATTATCAGTGCTCCCACCGTCAATAATGACATCACAACATTTTCCTTCACACTTGCACCTTGTACGAAACAGATTCTTTCTCTATTCTGGTTCCTTTTCTTCAGTCACTAGGGCTCTCCTGATCACTAGGGTTTCTCCCATTTTAGCATCATCTGAATGTTCAGATTGGGCCTCCTCATCTGCATGTGCAACCCTTCCACGACCTTCTGGCCTTTTGTCTACCCTTCCTTGGTGTTGTGGACATTCATAGGCTCGATGCCCTTCTTCACCACACTGGAAACACGTTCCTCTGAAACCACCTCTTCTAGATCCTTGTCCATATCTCCCTCGTCCTCTACCTCTTTGATCACCACTATTTTAATCATGAGGGTGGTAGAAGTTGTCATTCTTTTGGCTTCGGTTGGTACCCACATCTTCACTTTTCTTTTCATCATCATTTCGGCTTCCTGAAGGTCTTCCATTACCCCTTCCGCTTTGATCTCCTCGTCCTTTTTTATTGCCATCAAATCTTTTGTTCAGCTTCTCTTCCACCTTCATAGCAAACTGATACACATCCTCAATGGTGGTCATTCTGACTAGGCTTAACTCCTCCTAAATGCTCAGTTGTAACCCATTAAGATATCAGCTACCTTCTCCTTATTGGCCTCTGTGTGACCCGTTTTGATTATCTTGTGAAAATATTCAGATATTCTTTCACAAATCTGATTTTGCTTCAACCCTTGCAATTTCTTCAAAGATCTAACTCGTAGAGTCTGGTATGAACGCTTCTTTAGTTTCTACCCTGCGATCCCATCCGGTGATCTTAACTTTTCCTCTTTCGATTTCTTTCCAACCTGGATGTCTTTCCACCAAAATGCATGGCCCTTCAACTTCATTTTCGCAAACTTAACCCAGGTCCTCTATTTCCTCATACTCAAAATATTCTTCTAGCTCTGATCCAGTCAATCAACTCTTCGGGTTCAGACTTCTGGAATAACTAGGGACTTCTGCTTTGGGTCTTTTCCCGATCTTCAAAATGGCCCTTATTAGCCGCATTTGGTCTTGATCAATTGCTTCTTCTTCCTCTTCTACATCTGAACCTTCTTCCTCTCCTTCATCCTCACTTTCCTCTCTCGGGTTTAACCTCTTCTCAACTGCTCTTGTAAGGCATCAATCTGTCTCGGAGGGCTGCCAGTGCATCTCTTCCACCAGCACCTCTGTCACCTCGACCACCTCTGGCACCACCACACCTACCAGGCATCACTCTTGGAGGCATCTTTTTTGACCTCGACCCACAACCACAGTCTTGGTGCGAACTTCCTCACGATCGGCGATCTGTCCACATGCTCAAGAAAACCTGCTCTAATACCACTTGATGAGGGCGCAGCCCAAGACACATAAAATAACCCACAAATAAGAGAATAATTTTATTATTCAAAAATGGAACTTCTTACATGAAGAGGATCTCAAATCCCCAAGTTCTACAACACATGCAAGTTATAGAAAGCTACAAAATAACCCTTTCGCAATATGCGAGCTTGTCCCCAAAAAGTTAACCAAAAAAAATTAGAAATCTGCCCATAAATAGAGCTCATCTTTAGTTTGGAGCCAAAACAACATTAAAATTTGAGTTTAGGCAGTTTGACACCGAAAATTACAACTTGAAGTTCAAATTTTAAAAGAACATTTGCAATTGTATCTTCTAGAAGGTGCGCCAACTTCCCGAGGCCATAACTTTTGATCCGGGGCTCCGATTCACGAACCATTTGAACCGTTGGAAAGGTCTCGAAGTTAAGAACGCGCCCAAAATTTTCTACACCGATTTCGACAAGTTTCAGGGCCATTTAGGGAGCTCTAAGTGCCTCAAATCCAACTTGAAAGATTTTCAGGTGCAAATCTAGGAAACTAAAATTGCAATATCTTTCAACCTAGGAACAGAAAATAAAAACCATAAATTGGGAATTTTATTATGACGAAAAGGGTATCCAAAAATGTAAAAACATCTAAAAACACAGAAACTTAAAATTTAACTATTTTTAGGTGATGCAAGATTGCCCTTACACCGCTGGATGCTCCTGCATCAGAATTTATCTTGTGACTTTGTTCTAGCCATTTTCTAACATATGACCTACCAATATAATGTCCACAAATAGACATGTATGCAAAATGTGGTAGCATAGACAAGGCATGTGAATTTTTTGATGGAATTCCTTCAAGAAATGTGGTATCATGGAATTCCATCATTGCAAGATGTGCACAAAATGGATTTTTCAAAAGAAATTATAAACTTTCAAGAAAATACAATTGGCAAGTGTAAATCCAAATTCCACAACTTATGTCAACATCCTACCTTGGGAAAAAGGTATGGGAAGCAATCAAATCATTGAAAGAAAGGGGGATTTTTGTCAAATTTTATGATTGCAACTCCCTTGGTAGACATGTATGAGAAATGTGGAAGCATGGACAAGACATGTGAATTTTTTGACAAAATGAATCAAAGAAATATGTCATGGATTGGAATGATTGCAAGATGCACAAAATGGATTTTTTGAAAAGTTTTTAGACATATATGCAAAATATGGAATCATAAACAAGGTTCATATGAATTTTTTTCAAATGATACCTCAAATATATGTCATCTTATGCAATGCACGGATTGCAAGATATGCACACAATGACTTTTGGTGATAATATTTGCTAGCATGCTTCCTACCTATGCTAAAATGGGAGCTCTGGAATAAGGTATGGACATCCATCAAAGCATAATCAAATAGGGATTTTATCAATATTATAGTTTGAAATGTTTTGGTAGAAATGTGGTCTCATGGAATAATCTGATTTTATAATATGCACATACTGCATAGGCACCTTCCTCAACTTCTTACCTAGTACTTATTTTAAGAGCAGATTCCTTTTTTAAGTTCAAGTGTTTTAAGAGAAGATTCCTTTTTTTTCATTTCATGAATTCTAGTACTTGTTGCTCCAGTTATGCATTGCCATTTTCCCATTGCACATACTACACACCCATCTTCCTCATCTTCTCAAGAGTAGGAAGAATCTCTTCAGTCATTCCATTATCTATCTCATTCACTTGATCTAATTCTTTTCAAGCATTTTTCTAGTTGATTCCTTTTTTATTTCATACATACTAGTACCTACTACCTATAGTTTTGGAATGTGAATGATGCATATACATTTCAAGCTAAAACATAAAAAATCTCAAGAACACTAATCTAACCCACAACTATATAATAATAAATTGGATGGAAAAAGGGATGATGATGAACAGGGAGATATAAGACCAATATTGTCTCAAGCTAAACTAGATCATTGATTGATGATAATGGGGTTTGCTTAGGCTAGACTTTAATTGACTAGGAAAGGCTTGGAGTTTCTCACTCAAGCTTGGATAATCACTTGACTAAGGGTTGGGAAAAGGATGAATTTTCTTACCTAAGCTTGGATAATCACTTAGATAAGGCTTGAATAATATTACTTAGGCTTGGATAATAACTTAGAAGAGGCTTGAATATGCTTACTTAAGCTTGGATAGGAAGATAAGGTTACGAATGGCTGAAAGGACCAATGTCTAAGGATGATGGTTGTGATGACTAGCTTATGATAATAGATGAAAATGTTAAGATTAGGGAAAGATGATATATTTTGGATGGATATGATGGAAATGGTTGATGTCTCAAGTGAAATGATGGATATGTTTTTCTTTTTTTTGCTGCTACATTTTTACACATATACAATGAATATTGGGCAGATTATATGCATATTTATGGTTTCACCATTTGACCATCTGGAGACCTCAATTTGCAAACTTGACCTTTGTAGTAGGAAAAAAAGACAAACATATGGGCAGGTGCAAAAAGATGGGTAGCCAATTTGTGGCCAAATTTTTAAAAACGTTTTGAAAGCTCATAACATGAGCACATTATAACGTGAGTGTGTTATAGCATGCTTGTGTTATGGCTTGGTGTGTCAAGCCCAAGGCTCAGCCACAACGATCCCATAATGTGAATACATTATAGTGTGCTTGCGTTATGAGCTATTAAAAGAAAAAAAGAAAGAAATAAAAATCATTCTAACTTGTAACTATGTTATTTTTCCTGCTTGTGGCCAAAACCCCAAATTTTCATGATTACGTTCTAGGAGGAGCTATTTTGAAAAAAAATTCATCAAACTATTGTTGTTTCATCACCAAGATGTCGCCACATCAATAAGGAGGTCTAAGAGGTAAGGATTGTTTATTTTTTGTTTTGAATTTGTTAGTTTTAGGTTTTTTTTTATATTTATTTTTTGAATTTGTAGGAGATGTTAATCAACCTACAAACCTTCTTCAAAATCATGAACAAGCACAAAAATAACAAGAGGAACAAAATACTCAACAAGCACAGCAAGAACAACAACAACAAAATCCTCAAGTTAATCAACCACAACAACAATCTCCTCCACCAATCCCTCAACATCCTCCTAGCACTTAACAAAACTTAATGAGTGAAATTGAGAATAATAAAAAACAAATTGAGGATTTAATCACGAGGTTGAACGATCCAAATGGTTCAACCGTGGAAAGAATGGCCCTGGAAACTTCACTCAAAGAAATGTTAAAACATGTAGATTCAATCAACAAACAATTAATTGGTTGGCAAAATAGGAGGTAGGCGGCTAGGGCTTATTACCAGGATAAACTATCATATAAAGATGTAAAAGATTTAAAAATTAAAAAAGGTGATTTATGCTCATTATTCACTGACCCACGTACAAATGAAAATCTTACCCTTAATGCGAAGAGGTTTCTTATTCATTAGTGCCACCACCAATAGATTAGAAACTTTTTTTGGGATAGGTGGTACCTGGTTTTTTATTAGTCATCATGCAACAATTGTGAAGTCCTATAGTATTTCATTAGGAAACTATATTGTGAGTTCATCTTGAACAAAATCCTAAATTATTTTGATATGAGGGACTTCTGGGGGAAAGGTGGGGGGTTAGCTCAAGATAGACCTAGTGCACAACAAGATCCTACGCAGCAAGGGAGGTGACCTCTCGCTAGGCGGCCTCATGAGCACATCATTATCCCTTCCATTGTGAAGGAGAGTTCTGACATAGAGACTTTGTAGGCCATCAACTCTTTGACCCATAGTATCATCAAGCATGCAAGCCCTATTCTACAGCACCATCCAGGGGAGTCTTCGAGTAGTGGGCTTCAATCCCATTTGTGTCAATATTGTGGGGTGACTTGTTCATATGACTCCACCAACACTTAGGGGACTGCTACATAGGATCCATCTGTAGCTATGGAGATGGCAAGGGCAGCTGACATTTTGCATGAGGCCTACGACATTGATACTTAGGTAAAAGTTAGCATTTTCATTGAATTTAATAATTTAGTTTTATGATTTTAATAAAATTGTAGGATCACAATATTAATTAATATTGGATACACTAGCCCTACACCTGCTTATTTCTCCACTACACCTACCATTGAGATATGTAACTAGTAAACAATTATAAATTTATTACATGTTAATAGTGTAGATGCATAAAAATGTCGTCTTAATCATTTTTATCCATTGCATAATCATATCTCCATAAAACCATTAAAATATTATTAGCATTTACTCATAACCATAATCCATTTACATAATCATTTAGTCATTTATCCATTATTTATCCAAATGCATATTTCATAAATGTTTATTGTTTCATTAATCATTAACATATCCATAAATCATTTCATATTCATCCATTTACATAAATAATTTCACTTTGACTATTTGCATTAATCATTAAAATACATCCATATTTTATTAAATAATTTAAAATTCATAAATCAAATTCCATGAAATTAGCTTAAAATTGCACATTAAATTCATAAATCAATTTCCATGGAATTAGCTCAAAATTGCACAATTTGAGCTTCCAAACATGAACCATGGCATAAATCACTCCACTCATTTCTCATTTATCATTTTCACATTATGCATTCATCTATAAAAATCTCCTCCTCACTTTTTGAGGATACACATTTTTATTAAAAAAATTCAATTTCAATCTCTCTTCCACTCATCACAGCTTCTTGTTGCACTTGTGCTCATAAAAATATGAGAGCACCAAATGCATAAATCAAGAATCATGTTGAAATAGGAAAACAATGGAGCTTATTTTCCTTTGAATGCATTTAGTTTAGTTTTGCATAGTTTAGTTTTCATTTTGCATTTGTATTCATTTGGAAAGGATTTATTAATGATATGCTGAAATTTTGATTTGAATTTATAGATTAAATCATTTAGCTTCTTCAGTTTTCAGCATAAACAAAATGGTGAACCTCACGTGAATGTCTGGATGAATATTTTTCACATTTTGCATGCACACTGATTTGCAGAAAAATTGAAAGACAAATCTAATATGATCTACATTTTGCAGAGCAGCAATTTCTTGACATCTACAACATATCAACTTCTTCACATCTGAATATGATATATATTTTGCAGGATCAACAATTCCAGATTTTATATAATATACATTGTCTCATTTTGTAGTTGAAAGAAAAAATATGATATCAATTTCTTTGCAGCAAGTTACATTGTGAAAGAATTTCAAAATACAATACAAACTTTAATTCACCAAAAGCAAAAAAACAAAAGTCATTTGCATAATTTAAAAATGTATCAGTTTTCAGCAATTTATGAGCTTGTAGCACAAATCCTTGATTTGAATCTATGAATAATGAATAACACCCTACAACATTTTATCCTTCAATTTAATTTTGATTGTCATATTTTAGTTTTAACATTTAAATTAGATTTTTAGTTTTTAACATTTAAATTAGATTTTTAGTTTTCAACTTTTAAAATTAGATTTTAGTGTTTAGCTTTTAACTTTTAATGTAGAGTTAGCTATTAATTTTTAAACTAGATTTAGCTTTTGTATTTAGCTTTTAACTTTTAATAGCTTTTTCTAAATTAGTTTTTGCTTTTTTTTAATTTTGATCATTTTAAATTTAATTTTATTTTAGAATGTAGATTTAATATAGATTTATTTCAGATTTAATTTAATTTAATCTAGTTTAGATTAATTTTAAGGCTTAGATTAATTTAGATTAGTTTTAATTAACTTAGACTAATTTTTAATTTAGTTTAGAGTTTTTAACTTAATTTAGATTTTTAATTTTTAGATTTACTATTTAATTTAGATTCTTAGCCTTTTAATTTAGATTTAATTCAATCTCCAATTTCTCATTTAGTTAGATTATTTTTAATTTAGTCTTGATTTTAAGTTACTCATTTAATTTAGTTTAATTTTTACTAATATAGTTTAGATTTCAATTTTAGATTTATTTTCTTTTAGTGTGGAATTTAAAGTTAGAATTAAATTAAATTTAGATTTTAATTTAATTTAGAAGTAATTTAGATTGAATTAATTTTGTTAGGATTTATGTTAGTTTTCATTTTGGTTAAGTTTTGGTTTTGTGACTAATTTTGTTAATCTGGTTTCTTTTGCTAGGTTCGTTTGGCAAAGAATTGAAAATCAAAACATATGCTTGTCAAAGAAAGGAGGCATGAAAATACTAATGATATTTTGGTGTAGAACATTCGTCGAAGACATGATTTTGAAACCAATTGTCTTTTAGATTAGAAAACACTTCAATTGGTGCATTAAAAATGAACAATTGTCTTCTCTCACGTAGATCTAACTAGAGGGTGAATGAACACTATTTGATGTGCTTGAGATGGTAGGGAGTATGCTCTCACCTTGTGCAAAACTTGGTGATCAGAAACTAGACCCATCTATTTTATGTGTCACCCCGACTCAATAATCGAAGTATCCTCTCCCCTTGCGCACTTGTGCGATCCTGGGTGCAAGAGAAACAGTTATTGACTCTAGGACTTGGGCCTTCCTTGGTGGGAAAAAGTACTCACCCCAAAGTGACTCAAACTGGAAACGAAGCTCTTTGGCTGAGCTACCCCTGACCAATATATAAATATGAATCTTAATGGAAAACTTAGGATTACGAGTGCGGATGTATCATACGGACCAAATAGTACTCCCCAAAACCCTGTTGAGCGTAACCTCTTCAGGTTGGAGTGACTCCTAAATGGAGATTAATCTTGTGCCCCATGTATGGCCACTTGAACGGGGGTCCTGAATTAAACACCTTTGTTAGTAGCCAACAACCTTCTATTTGCTAGCGCAACACCGGTCGGTGTGAAGGCATCCACATCTTCGCAGTTTTTAGTAGAGGTGATCAATCTGCCATTGGAGTTTCATGGGGGTTGGAAGCTTGGTTGGCCTGAGAAGTGAATGCACTGAAGGGGGAGCCTGTGCGGCCAAGCTTCTAGATTCACACGCTAAGAATATGTGGTTGGGGAAACCCACGTGGAATCTAGCAGATATTGTCCTTTCCAACCTTAGGATTTGTGCTTGTATTGCAAAAATTCACGATTGAAAACAAACTCAAAAACAATTTTTCTGATATGTATTACATGTGTATTCAAAAATAGACCTCAAACAAACATCACAACTAGTAACTTGCAACACCTCAAAACATTTCCAAAACCATCAACCAAATATGTCTAACTGCTATCCTCAATATTCATCCACGACCTATGAACGAAACCAAAGGATTGAATATCTTGACCATCATTTGAAAGAGCTTGAAAAAAAAATTGAATTCCAACATTTGAATGAAGTGATGCAATCATATCATAAGTCTTTATCCTCACCCAAAACTACATCATCCAAGTTCAATGTCCATGAATTTCTGCAAAGGCTAAATGAGAAACCTAAATCTATGTCCTCGAACACAAATAATATTGACCAATCATACCATGTCATGCACCTATCTTCATCTCCCATAAGTCAAAATAAACCTCATGAGTCTTTCACTCAAGTTAACGAATCTATCCAACCATCCTCTCTCATCATACCATCTCCATCCAATGAGTCATGTCAATATATTAGTCCAAAGCATGCTAGCATAGACTCCCTTGCACATCAAGATCAAAGCATTCTTTCCACTCTATCCAATGATACCAAAATTCCACAACCCCTTCCAATATTTTACCAAGATCCCATCTCTCAAGAACCTCATGATGATCCCCTTATCTCTTTTTGTTTCATCCAAGATGATCCCCTTCCATCTCAAGAGAAAATTATCTTTCCAAATCATCCTTCCACCTCATCTAATGAATCCATACCATCTCATGATTCCATCATATCCAATGATCAAGATATGCTTTCCACAAAATATCAAGATTCCCTTCCTCGTCAAGATCAAGATATACCTCCATTCAAGGATACCCTTTCATTCCATGATGATGTCCATCCTTCTCATGATCAAGACATGCCTTTCATACCACTTCATGATGATTCCATATCTAATAAAGAGAAAGCTAATCCATCTCCTACACCTTGTGATCCTTTTCCAAGTCAAGATCAAAGTACCCCCTCATCCCCATGTCAAGATCCTATCACCCATCCTAATTCCCCTCATGATCACAATCCTCCACAAGAGTCTATCACCCCTATTCAAGCTATCCATGAACCTCTTACCTATCAAATGGGTTCCCTCACTTTTATCCAAGGTGGTCTACTCAAATATCTTGTTATTCCTTCCACATCGCATCCACCCCATGATAGACTTGCATCTTGTTTCATAAATAATACATACCCCATTGGAAAACGAATATGTCAAAGTATGAACTACAAAGGAAAAGGATTAGGCATTCATGAACAAGGTATCCTAGAACCCCTTTATATCCAAGAAAATAAATATTATCATGGCCTTGGTTATACACCTCATGCTCAAGACATTGATACCCATCGTAAGTCCACAATCCATCAAAATAAACCTAAGCATCCTAGTACATCAAACCTTCCATCTATCCTAGGTCTTTATCATAGTCCATAAAACCTTCCATCTATCCTTGGTCCTTATCATCGAAACCCTAGTTCATCAACCCTTCCATCCATATTGGGGCCCTACATCCCTACATCCCTCCATCTCCTATTCATCAAGAACAACAAAGGCACACATCCTTGATGCCCTCTCAAAATTCTACCTACACTAACCCATCCATAATACCTCCATATCATTCATCTCCATCCACCCATCCCATTGCTTTTGGAGGTAATTTGGGTACCAAATGTCAAAATTTTCCATATCAAAATCCACATATATCAAAGGATCAACATGTCTCCTCGAAGAGACATGCAAAAATAAAAGAAACTATGATCCAAAGTCAAAAGAAAAAAATTCAAAGGCTACAAAGGTCCATAAATCAAAAACGAAAATTTCAAAAGCCACAAAGGTCCATAAGTCAAAAAGGGAAATTTCAAAAGCCACAAAGGCCCATAAAGCAAAAAGAAGAATCTCAAAGGCCACAAAGTCCCATGAATCAAAAATCAAAGTCAAAAGCTATGCGGATTCCTAAAAGTCTCGTAGAAGCAATAAAATCTAAATTGGCATCCAAATTTACTAATCCAAACGCTTCCTCCAATTGTCCATCTAAAAACCTATCACCGTCAAACTCCATTTTGCCTCCATCACTCCACCACCCTTCAAGGTGTGTGCCGATGTTGATCTTTCCATCCTTTTCGTATAACCATCAACAAGCATTCCAACCTCCTATCCATTATCCAACATTCATCCGCCATTACTCTTTTGTAGTCCAAACCTTTGCATGAGTCCTTAGATTCTCCCATCATACCATTAAAATACCTATTTTTTATGAGTCTAATCCCCATTGCCATGGTTTATTAGAGCACATATTTGAGGGATATTAGTTTTGAAACTTGATGCTTGATTCCTCCCTCCATCTTCCTATCATGCATATATTATCTTCCATATTCATTTATCCCTATCCATATCCTTTCTTCCATATTCCTCTTGCACTCTACACTTTGGGGGAAATTTTCATCCATCCTATCATTCATATCCATTATCCTCTTTATGTTCATCCTTTACCTTTCCACCTTTGATCTTGACAAGGTTAAGGATCCTCTCAAATGTCATACATCTTATCCTATACACTTTATCCATATCTTCCATGCCATATCCTTCACTTTATCTATATTCCACCATTCTATCTAAATGCATCCTTTCTTCCCTTCTTTGGTCTTGATGAGGAAAGAGAAAAAATACTTAGGCATTGTGTCCATATTGTATCGATCTTGATCACCCTATTTATTATCCTTATCCTTTCTTTCTTCCATTCCATATCTCCTAGCTTATCAAAATCCATGTCCCATTTCCTTCCTTTGTTCTTGATGAGATTAGGGGAAAAATTATGAATGCATGCTTTAGATCTCCTTCCATATCCTTATGTGCTATCACACCATCATAGTTCACATCTTTATCATTTATCCATGATTAAATTACCTCCAATGTTGGCCATCATGTCCCTTTGCAACCTAGAATCTTATCATGCAAATCATATTTAAGCCTAGTTGTAAAACATTATCCAATCCACATATCTTTTGTCAATCAAATATCATCAATCATCAATCTTATCATACTTAGAGGAATCAATGATCCTAAGTACTTACCATCATCATGCCTTATGGAATCAATCATTCTCGGCATCTTAATCAATCAACCATTATCATCTTCTAACAAAAGATATGTTGCTTGTGTGACATGTTTTGCAGTCAATCTTTCATTTTGATCTATCGTTTATCCATGGTTGCACTACCTCTAGTGTGGGGCAACTAGTTCCTTCAATCAGTCATATCACATTTCATCTCACTCCATCTTTAAAACTTCAAAAAATCCAAAAAAATCATAAAATGTTTTGAAAAAATCCAAAAAAAATTTTTTATAAAATATCTTCAAAAAATCCAAAAAAATCATAAAATGTCCTGAAAAAATCCAAAAAAATAATAAAAATCATAAAATGTCCTAAAAAAAGCCATAAAAATCATAAAATGTCTTGAAAAAATCCAAAAAAATCATAAAATGTCTTGAAATAATCCAAAAAAAAACCATAAAATGTCCTGAAAAAATCCAAACAAATCATAAAATGTCTTGAAGAAATCCAAAAAAATCAAATATTCCAAAAATCCCAAAAAAAAATCAAAAATTCCAAAAAATAGTGACACTTTCAAATCACCACATAGCTTTGAACTTCAATCAAAACACATCACAATTGACAATCAAATGGACATTGCAACATATCTACCAATCTATCTGGTAGACCCACAACACGCTTAAACTATGATAAGCGTTGGTTTTATAGTAAAGCATGATGCATGTTTATTTGTTTCTCTTTGATTGTTTTATGATTTTATCTTTGCTGACATGTCTTTTAGCTTCTCCAGGATGTCTTTGACTAGAGAGGAAAGGATGGGGCATGTTCACTTGTTTTTTGTTTGTGGATTGTTTCTTATTCATAGGACGACTCGTCTTAAGACATGGTTGTCTAAAACCATTGAGGACCTATGAATCTACTGTGGATGAGAGCATTCCTTGTCTAATAGTGTCTTCCATGCAATAAGTATTTAGGTCATCTAAGGTCCCTATACCCAAATGCTTATACTTCATTACTAAATAAAAATGCAAATAGTATTCAAATCATCTAGATGTTCATGTTATCTAGACGCTTATACTAATTTGCAACATAATAAGCTCGATGATGATCAAAGCACTTAAAAGGCACAAGAGGCTTCATCACTTTCATTCTCTTCCATCTTGCATTTCATTTTCTTCATCTTTCTTGTCGCAGAGAAATCAATCAATTGCTTAACTCACTGATATATCCCTTGAATCAAATCTCAAATCAATCAACTGCTTCTCAAAATTTCATGTCCCCTTAATCCATCATTGCAACACCTTGTCTTGTGTAAGAATCATTATAAATCAGCTTAATCAGCTCAATCAACTTCATTAGCTCATCAACTTGGCTATACTGATCATTTCCATCAATTGTTCAGTTATGCCTATCAACTGTGCATTTTCATCAAATGTACATCACCGCTTTATCACTTGCACAATATCAGGTACCTAATCATTTTATAGACATCTATCAAGAGATTAATCTTCTTACAATTTGTTCGATCAATCTCTCGAGGGGGCATATCATTCTTATCATAATCCTTACCAGGATATCCTTGGGGCATGTATCAATTAATCCATTTTTTTTCTTTGAAACAATGCGACAGGTTGCATTGTCTCAAAGAGGGGCAAAATGTAGATGCATAAAAATGTCCTCTTAATCATTTTTATCCATTGCATAATCATATCTCTATAAAACCATTAAAATATTATAAGCATTTACTCATAACCATAATCCATTTACATAATCATTTAGTCATTTATCCATTATTTATCCAAATGCATATTTCATAAATGTTTATTACTTCATTAATCATTAAAATATCCATAAATCATTTCATATTCATTCATTTACATAAATAATTTCACTTTGACTATTTGCATTAATCATTAAAATGCATCCATATTTCATTAAATAATTTAAAATTCATAAATCAAATTCCATGAAATTAGCTTAAAATTGCACATTAAATTCATAAATCAATTTCCATGGAATTAGCTCAAAATTGCACAATTTGAGCTTCCAAACATGAATCATGGCATAAATCACTCCACTCATTTCTCATTTATCATTTTCAAATTATGCATTCATCTATAAAAACCTCCTCCTTCTCACTTTTTGAGGATACACATTTTTATTAAAAAAATTCAATTTCAATCTCTCTTCCACTCATCACAACTTCTTGTTGCACTTGTGCTCATAAAAATCTGAGAGCACAAATGCATAAATCAAGAATCATGGTGAAATAGGAAAACAATGGAGCTTATTTTCCTTTGAATGCATTTATTTTATTTTTGCATAATTTAGTTTGCATTTTGCATTTGTATTCATTTGGAAAGGCTTTATTGATGATATGCTGAAATTTTGATTTGAATTTATAGATTAAATCATTTAGCTTCTTCAGTTTTCAGCATAAACAAATAGCATTGTTTTATGAATGGTATTTTAATATGTGATTTTGGATATTGAATAAGCTAATATTGGAGGTTTCATGGGAACACCTCCTAGTGCCATACATGAAAAAATTTCAACTACACTATAGTTGTTTAGAAATTCAACATAAGCAGTGATGCAATTACTTCACATAGCATAAGTAATAAGTAAAATCAGCTTCCAATTGCATTTTCTTGTCATGGCATTCCATGAGACCACTTTTTACTAAGGCATCTTTTCAAACAATTCATTGCCTTGTATATGCTATGGATGCTTGGAAGGAATATATGAAAGAATACTAGTATGCAATAGAATAGACAAGGCAATGAGTTGTTTGAAAAAATGCCTCAAAGAAATGTGGTCTCATGGTGAGGTCCATCACCATGAGACCCAATTTCTTTCAAGCACTTTTAAAAATAGCTCACCGCCTTTTCCGTGCTACAACATTTTCCATACATGTCTACCAAAGCATTTTATCAAACAATTCATTTCCTCACTACTAAGGCTAAAAGCTTAAAAAAGGTGCTTTCCAACAAATGATGGATGCTTGGAAAAAATCTACCAAATCATAATAGTAAGCAATAGCATAGATAAGGCAATTAGTAGTTTGAAAAATACCTCAAAGAAATGTGATCTCATGGTGATGGAGTGTCATTCCATCACCATGAGACCATATTTCTTCAAGGAATTTCTTCAAACAACTCACCACCTTTTTCTATGATACCACATTTTCCATACATGTGTACCAAAGCATTTTATCAAACTACTCACTTCCTTGCTGCTATGGCTAAAAGCCTAAAATAGGTGCTTTCCAACAAACTATGGATGTTTGAAAAATTTTATATCAAAGCATAATAGTAAGCAATAATGCCATAAATAAGGAAATGAGTTGTTTGAAAAAATGTCTGAAAGAAATGTGGTCTTATGGTGATGGAATTCCATGATGTGCATTTGTTTGTAATGGCATTCCATCACCATGAGACCCCATCTCTTTGAGGAATTTTTTCAAACAGTTCACTTCCTTCTATATGCTACCACAGTTATCATAAATGTCTATGAAAGTATTTTATCAAATGGCTCACTGGCTTGCTGCTATGGGTAAAAGCCTAAAAACACGTGCTTTCAAACAAGATATGGATAGGGAAAATAGTAAGCATGATAGTCATAAATATATAGTTTAGTAAGTTCTCAAAATTTTGTTCATTATCTCATACATTATAAGTCATGACATGGATCGATATTGTAGTTTTTGTGATTGAATAATTTATTTTTTTATTTTCAAATATTGCAAGCAGAAACACCTCTAAATGTTCAAAGGGAAATGGAGATCATTGTTTCATCTACTATAGAATCCTTGATGGCTCTAACAAGGGAGGTATGAGGCAAATTACTAAATTTCAATTTACATTTGTTGTTATGGATGTTAGTGAAAAATCAAACCATCATTGATTCATAGTTTAATTTCTATTTGGATGGTTTATACAGGGCTTCAACACTCCTCAACATGGGCATTTGAATATTTCCCTCATGGAGAGTGATCATTAGATGGTGGTAAGTGATTATTTTCTTAAATATATCATTTTTTTAATGTGATTTCTATATATTAATGTCTTTACTTCTTATTGTAATAGATAAGACTTGACCAAGAACTAAACCCTAGGAGGAGCACCAGGAGCACTTCTCGACTGTAGCATAAATGAGTGATAAACGTATCACCATCTGATCGACAAGCAAAGGGCAAGAGTTTATTTCAAGAGCATGGAGAGCGGTGAATTTTGATTCCAGAGCCCTTTGTTGTATGCCTATATGACATTTTTGTATATATTTTTTATTGGATATATTTGACATTGTATGTCTATATGGCATTCTCGTAAGCCTATATGGCTATTTTGTACCTATATTTTATACTTCTATCGATATATATTGATGTATGCCTACATGGATATTTGGTTAATACAAATTTTTTTTATCGATGGTGTCCATATTTGCATTATAAATCCATGGTTCAATAGATATGAGTTACATGTATTCAAGTGTATACTTTACAATTTACGTGTATACTATGTGACTTATGTGTATTCCAATGTATACTTTACGAGTTACCTATTTTCATGCATATACATTGTATTCATGCATATACTTTGTATTAATTTGTGTATACTATGTATTCGTGTGTATACTTCAAGGCTTACGTGTTTTTGAGTACTTGTGCTTCCATTATTCATTATACATGCTTGAGTTATTCATATGTATACTTATTAATTGATTAACCCTAGCATTGATCATTGTTGTCCTTCATGGTTTGTCTTGAATATTAATTGATTGATGTTAAACAACTTTATTATTCAATGCTCAACAACTTCAATATTTATAGGAATACTAGTAGAGTTACAAATTCTAAAATTGCACAAATTGAAAATAAAAGATTAGTTGTAAATAAATGCACTGAATATTAACTTGATAATTGATTAAGAAAGAGTATAAAAATTATCAAGTGATGAGCCTTCTAGAATGGCAACTACCAACTAGAAAATAAGCAAAGCATTCCTAATACTTTGAAAGTAATAATCCACCCAAAATTGAAATAGGAAAGAAGTGATGCAGAGCAGGGAGGCCTTTAATTACCAATCACAAATTTAATTGATTTCAACAAGCCTTCAATCTCCAAAACCCTAACTAGGGTGATTCTCTTCACAACTTCACTATTTGCCTTGTAGGTCTGTAGAGCTAGTTTTTTGGACCTATCTCACAACTCCACTCTCAAACCCATTAACCAGTTTTATTTTCAAACACCCTTTAAGGCATACCAAAACATATCTCAAAATCTCATATAACTCTTTTGGAACAAATCCTTCAAACTGATGCTTCTACGCTATCCCCTCAAGCCAAATAGGCCTAATTTACAAAGCAACTCTCCTCTAAACAATCTGCCAACCCTAAATACCTATGGATAGTTATTTATTAGTCTATAAAATCACCAAATCTACAACTTTTAGCCAGTGAACCGTTCACTATGTCTTTTTTATACATAACCCTCATTTTTAGCAAGTTATAAAGGGGTTTACTAAAAATCCCACTTCCCAACTTCTTTACACTTCACCAATGCATCAAACATGCTTCAAATTTCTTGTGTGTGCTTAATCTATGACCAAAATTGTTTGCTTCAAGATTTTTCCTCACCTATCCACCTTTAACCATCAAATTTCACACAAAACATTCAAATTTGATAACTAGGGCATCATGCCCAAACCCCCAAATGACCTCTCTTGCTCCCAAAACCATTAAATCAACTAAATATACCATATTGGGCCCATTCCAATCAGCTATAGGAGTTATAATCAGTGGAATGGGACATAATCACATTTTTATGTCTTCAAAACCTTAAAATTGGAGTTTTAGACCCGCCTACAAGGAAAATTCAATAAGATTCTACAACCCTAATGGGAAGGCCTCAAAACTATTCAAAATGATAGATAGGAAATTGAAGCAATAATTCAAATTAATTTGGAGTCACCATCAGGCCATACATGTCGTGCAACTACTCTACAACAATAGTATTCAATAGAAAATATATAGAATTTTAATGAAAACAGGAGCTTTATTATTCAATATTTCAAAAAAACCTCCAACAGCCTTCATCCATCAAGTTTCAAACATATTTTAAACCTTATCCAACCTATTACAACTATTCTAACTTCCCTTTGAATGCCCATGACCATTGGGCTTCCTCAATTTTACATTTTTTTGCACTTTTACAACTTTTCAATATTGCACTTTTGACAATTTTGTAAAAATGTGACAATATAAACTCAATGACTCCTAATTACCTATTAGATGGTCTATTAGAACCATATTGAATTGAAAAAACCCACCTAAAACTATTAAAAGACCTCATTTGACAACATTTTAACACAAAATGCATTTAGTGCCTTTGCACCAAGAAGACTTATTTAAGATCCTTGAGCAATATATTTCCTAATGCTCCCTTATTCTTACATATCTCAATTCAGTTTAATCCAAAGAGTTCCATGAAATTCTTTATCTAAAAGAAAAAAACATGTTTTCAATTGCTATTCTATGAAATGATTCATAAAAAAATTCCAATATATTTAAACATTTGATTGGAACAACTCAATTAAGCAAATGATACATAATCTTTACAAAAATTGTGAAATATAATATTCATAGTAGATGAAGTGGTTAACTTCTTAACTCATTATCATACAAACATTTATCTTGAATAGTCTTTAAACTTTTTCATAACATAACCTTCATTGTGCAGAATGAATTGTTATGTTCTTGATCCATCACCATATAAACACATCGAAAGATTTATATGTCAACTTTTTGCAATATTATTTATTGTATAGAAAATGGACTTGGGAGAAAGAAAGTTATAATTTATAATACAATTAAGAAATGGACTCAACGGTGGAAACTTTATTTATCACACCAAATAATAAATGTACATGACATCACTTGTTTCTCTTACACTCCAATTTTCAAGCATAACAAATCATTTCAAATGAAAATGACAAAATGCTTCACAACCAAAGTTGTTAATTGAGGAAAAATAAAATGTTTTGAAGTTCCACCATTGTACGCATTTATAATTGGTTGTATATTGTTGTAAGGGAAAGGAGGGTAATTGAAAAATGTCTTGCACTTGCTAGACTTGAGGATGATCATATTTTTTTGTGTGGAAAACTCGAACTTCTTAACCATCGTGTGTATGTTTCTCTTTTTGATTGTTTTACATGCCATCATAAGGGATCAAACTGGTTGAACATAACTCATAGAGATTCCACGTGTTTGGGTGCAAAAGATGACCATTCCTAGTGTAAACGTACCTATCGAGATGCATTAGAGCAGTTTGTTTGGTCACATGAATTTCAAAACGAAAGTTTTTACAACTTTACACTGCTTGCATTTGACACTTTTTCCATCAAGTGAAAACTAGACACCATAGAAAAATGACTTAAAAATAAAGAAAACTAAGAGAGGTTATTGTAGAGTGGCCCAATGCAATCTCATAGGCTCAAAAAGATATTTTGTAAGCATCACATTTTTTTAATAATAACCTGTCAAAGATTGTTTCCCTTTTGCACTTTGGACCCTTAAAGGATCGAGCCAGTTGAACATAGCTTGGAGTGATTCCGCATGTTTGGGTATGAAAGAAGACCATTCCTAGCATAAATGTACCCATCCAGATGCATTGGAACAGTCTGTTTGGTCACATAAGTTGCAAAATGAAAGTTGCACCACTTTGCAACTTTCAACTACTTACATTTGACAATTTCTTCCCCAAGTGAAAATTCGCCACCACAAGAAAATGCCTCCGAAATAGAAAAAACTGAGAGAGGTTATTGTAGAGAGACACAATATAATCCCATAGGATCAAAAAAAGGAGTTTTTAAGCATCATGGTATCTGAGTAACAGTATGCTAAAGTTTGCAGCAGCCATTTTGCACTTTGGACTCTTAAGGGATTGATCCAATTGAACGTAGCTCAGAATGATTCTGTGTGTTTGGGTGCGAAAGAAGACCATTCATAGCGTAAAAATGTCTATTCGGATGTGTTGGTACAATAATTTTAGTCACACGAGTTGTAGAATGAAAGTTGCACCACTTTTTAACTTTCAACTACTTGCATTTGACAAATTTTTCCCCGAGTGAAAATTTGCCACCATGGGAAAATGTCCTTGATATAGAGAAAACCGAGAGAGATTATTGTAGAGGGGCCCAATTCAATCTCATAGGATCAAATGAGAAGTTTCTAAGCATCACAGTATCCAATTAATAGCATGTTAAAGTTTGCAACCATTTTGCACTTTGGACTCTTAAGGGATCAATCTAGTTGAACGTAGCTCGAAGTGATTTCACATTTTGGGGTGTGAAAGAGGACCATTCCTAGCATAAACATACCTTTTGGAATGCATTGGAATAGTCTGTTTGGTCACATAAGTTGCTGAACAAAAGTTGCACCACTTTGCAACTTTCAACTACTTGCATTTGACAACTTTTTTCCCAAATGAAAATTCACCACCATGAGAAAATGTCTCTGAGATAGCAAAAATCGAGAGAGGTTATTGTAGAGGGGAACAAAATGATCTCATATCATCATATGAGAAGTTTCTAACAATCACATTATTCGAGTAACAGAATGCTGAAGTTTGTAGCCATTTTGTACTTTGAATTTTTAAGGGATCGATCTAGTTGAATGTAGCTCTAAGCAATTTTGCATGTTTGGGTGTAAAAGAGGACCATGCCTAGTGTAAAAATACCTATTCAGATGTGTTGGAATAGTCCATTTGGTCACACGAGTTACAGAACGAAAGTTACACCACTTTGCAACTTTCAACTATTTGCATTTGACAACTTTTTCCCAAGTGAAAATTCACCACCACGGGAAAATGCCTTCGAGATAAAAAAAATTGAGAGAGGTTATTATCGAGGGGCCTAATATGATCCCATAGGATCAGATGAGAAATTTATAAGCATCACAATATCTGAGTAACATGTTGAAGTTTGCAACCATTTTGCACTTTGGACTCTTAAGGGATCGATTCAGTTGAATGTAGTTTGAAGTGATTACACATGTTTGAGTGTGAAAGAGGACCATGCCTAGTGTAAACATACCTATTCAGATGAGTTGGAATATTCTATTTGGTCACATGAGTTGCAAAATGAAAGTTGCACCACTTTGCAACTTTCAACTACTTGCATTTGACAATTTTTTCCCTAAGTGAAAATTCGCCACTACAGGAAAATGCCTTCGAGATAGAAAAAATAGAGAGAGGTTATTGTAGAGGCACATAACGCAATTCCATAGGATCATATGAGAATTTTTTAAGCATCACAGTATCTGAGTAACAGTATGTTGAAGTTTGCAGCCATTTTGCACTTTGAACTCTTAAGGGATTGATATGGTTGATCATAGCTCAGAGCGATTCTATGTGTTTGGGTGTGAAAGAGAACCATGCCTAGTGTAAAAATACCTATTTAGATGCATTGGAATAGTCCATTTTTTCACATGAGTTGCAAAATGAAAGTTGCACCACTTTGCAACTTTCAACTATTTGCATTTGACAACTTTCTCCAAGTGAAATTTCACCACCATTGGAAAATGCCTTCAAGATAGTGAAAATCAAGAGCGATTATTGTAGAGAGTCCCAACATGATCCCATAGGATTAGATGAAAATTTTCTAAGAATCATGGTATCCGAGTAACATGTTAAAGTTTGCAACCATTTTGCACTTTGGACTCTTAAGGGATTGATCCAGTTGAACGTAGCTCAGAGCGATTCTACGTGTTTGGGTATGAAAAATGACCATTCCTAGCATAAACATACATATTCAGACACTTTGGAATAGTTCATTTGGTCACACGAGTTACAAAATGAAAGTTGCACCACTTTTCAACTTTACATTGCTTGCATTTGACACTTTTTTCATCAAGTAAACATTGGACACCACAAAAAAATGACTTTGAGATAAAAAAAATACTAAGAGAGGTAATTGTAGAGGGTATCAACATGATCTTGTAGGCTTGAATGAAGAGTTCTTAAGCATCACGGTTTTTGAGTAATAGCCCATCAAAGATTGTTGCCCTTTTGCACTTTGGACTCTTAAGGGATCGATTTGGGTGAATGTAGCTTGGAGTGATTCCACGTGTTTGGGTGTGAAAGAGGATCATTTCTAGCATAAACCTACCCATTCAAATAAATTGGAATAGTTTGTTTCGTCACATGAGTTGCAGAACGAAAGTTACACCACTTTGCAACTTTGCATTGCTTACAATTGACACTTTTTTCCATCAAGTCAAAATTGGACACCACGGAAAAATGATTCTGAGATAACAAAAACTGAGAGAGATTATTGTAGAGGTTCCCTACATGATCCTAATGCCTCAGAAAAAAATGCATGTAACCAACACGGTATTTGGGTAACAGGCGTCAAAGATTGTTGCCCTTTTACAATTTGGACTATTAAGGGATTACATTGTTTAAATTACAAATGTTTGAGGGTAGTAGTAAATTTCAATATTTGAGTAAATCTCATTACAAGTTTTTATTTCAGTAGACTATATGCTATATTGATATTGATATATAATCATTAGGTTGATTTGTTTTAACAAATGAAACTTTTATAATAAGTTAGACTGTATGCTAGTTATATTGATGCAGAGCAGGCTATCAAAACACTATAACTCACTCAAATCTTGATGAAATCAAATGAGACAAGATGAAAATGAAAGCTAATTCACTCCTACATCAATTCCAATGCACAAATGAACACTTCCAAGTCATACCAAAATGTACAAGTTGCTACAGCAGCAAAATTTAATGTAGGAAAATGCAGAAAATAGTGAATCTTTGTTTTCAATCCTCCAAATGTACATTTTTGCAACTTTACCAAATTGACTCAAAATGACTTATCCTAACCAAAACCAACCCAAAACATTGTAACATGGTCTTAAATACCTTATTTCAAAACAAAAACATGACCTTAAACATAAAGACACTACATACTAAAGTCTTTATACAAAACGAAGGCCCGGGTGCCCTACACCATAGGCATAATGCCTTAGGTACTACATTCAAACAAATCTTTTACAATGTCACTCATACATTCAAGATTCTCTTATAATGTCTACATCATAGGTGCTCATGATGAGGTTAAATTCAAATGAGTAACTTGAGATTCCCTCGCTAAGTTTCACATGCTCTTTTATAATGGCTTCAAATCATAATTAAGATTTGTCAAGATCATCAAAATAAGGATGTTGCATTGTTTTTTTGGCTGAGATTCTCTTTGATGGTTCATAAAGCAGCATTTTCTACAAGGAGAGACCAATAAATTTTTAGTATTTTACTTACAAATATGCAAAGTAAAAGAAGAAAAAGAAAGAGCATCCAAAATGGAAATGAAATGAAAATAGATGGAAGGAACTTACAAACAACAAATCCACACCATTTGGTTCCAACTCAGGAACAACAAGTCATAAATCTTGATGCTTCCATTGAGGATAGGCATGCTAGTCTCTCAACTTAGTCACTCCTAGTCATACATCTTCACTGGGAGTTCCAAGATACCTATTGCACACGACACCTCATGAATAGAATAACTTGAAATTTGAGATGCTATTATAATGTCTACATCATAGGTGCTCATGGTAAGGTTAACTTCAAATGAATAACTTGAAATTCCCTCACCAAGCTTTGCACGCACTTTTCTAATGGCTTAAAATCATAATTGAGATTTTTCAAGATCATCAAAATAAGGATGTCACATTATTTTTTTGGTTGAGATTCTCTTGGATGGCTCATAAATCTACATTTCTACAAGGGGACACCAATCAATTTTTAGTAGGTTACTTACAAATAGGCAAAGTAAAAAAAGATGATAGCATTGGCATAAAAAAAATTAATGTGCATACAAGTATAAATTAATAATAACCAATGTACATAATTAAAAATTAATCTAACGAACCATTCGGGTCTGCTCTAATATTTATTGTGTCAAGTATTGTCTCATGGTCAGACTCATGGACCTTCCACTAGGTCTTGTTCAAAGGTCTACCCCCATATTTGGTAAAATGAACATTGGATACCATGACAAGGTTTGAGTAATGAAGAATCTTACGATACGTGTCAAAGTCCTGAAACAGCCAATGTTTAACACTCTTATGTGGGTACCTTCTAAGCCACATTCTAGTAACAACAACTGAGCCTATAGGGTATTCCATGTTTTGTCCATCTATAACTAGGGCCTCCAATTTCTTTTTGGCCTCAACACAATGACACAAGTAATAGTTTATTCCCTCTTTATTTTCTTCATCTACAATAACTGCATAAACATGCCCTACATTGATATGTGCAACAAATCTCTTGAAATTAGACAACATTGCAAATAAACTACAAAGTAAGATAACAATATGGAATTTCAAAAACTAAGCAAGTAGATATATTACCTAGTTGAACTAGATCTGATACATAGTAAAAGTTGGCTGATGATTCCATCTGTGTTAGTTCCAATGTCGTCAAAGGGCGATATGTGTGAAATGGGCTAAGATAACTTGTCAACCATTTGTCAACCCACTCCCCTGACTCACAATCATTCCAAACTTGCATTGTACATGAAGAACAAAAACATGCCATCTTTCATGTATCGATACTCCATGAACCTGCATTTGAGCTAACGAAATAGTGTAGCTCACTCGATCCTATTAGTGTACAATAATCCTCATATGGTGCAATGTTAGTATCATCCATCAACCAAAAAATATATGAATTGAAGACATACCTTCATTACCTAGACCCATCAAAGCATTATACCACTCGACAATTGATTTTTCATCTATCATCTTTGCATTATCTTTATACTTTAACTCTTCTTGTGCTAATTCTCTCTTCATGCATGCTCCTGCACCATCATGCTCCCCCTTTCCATGTCAGGACTCATAAAATTTCCACATATGTTGAACACTTATAATGACATGCATCCTGCTCAACCAGTAGAACATGAGCGAGTTCTTGAACTGTGTTGCATAATTATCTGACCATATTATATGCCAACTATATGTTATGCCCCTCTAATCCAAATCATTGTAGAACATCTAGAAGCAACCTTGCACGAACTCTAGAGAATGTGTATGATTATCACTAATATAAAAGTGATACTCCCTCAACACCTTCTATTGGTCCTTTGTACTATCAGCTGCATGAAGGAATGTTGTGTGCACAAATATCAAAACGTGTGTGGAGTTGTAATATTGTGACTACACCTCATGTTGTGGCTATAGAGTGTAGTTCTCTACAAATTCAACCACTGATACTATGTTTCCAACTGGAAAGGTGTCCTTGCATAACTTTAATTGTGTGTCCATCCATCGGGCTCTATGGGTATGCCTTGCATACTCATACACTGTATTGTCATGAAACATGGACATAAACTAATACATTGGAATCTTCTGAATTACCAAATCATACCTTTTTGCTTGAGACCCATCTTTTGTAATGTATGCCCCTATTTTATACTTCCCAAACTCTACTAGATTTTTCCCACCTCATCTGTGCTTTCCATATGTTCACATACTGGCATATGCTATAAGCCACCGCAATGCTCGCACGAACCATCCGAGCATGCTATCCTATGGAATATTTCGCCATCCTTTATTTCACATAATTTTTTTTATAAGAATTCTCTTGAAGATGTTGGTGGGGCTTCTATGCCGCAATCCTGCAAAACATCATTAGTATGCAAATCTAATCATATAGAACAATAAAAATCATAATGGTTAGAGAATTCAATATGTATTCTACAACAAAAAGTAGTGTGTGTGTGATTTATCTTGACATAAAAAGGTTTAATCATTTCAAAAAATATTTAACAAATACTAATTTTAGGATAATCCTATTGAAATTTATGAAAAAATTTGGTTTGAGTCGTATCCAAAAAATACTTTGGATGTGGCTCATAGTTCCGACTACCGATTCTCCTTCTTAACACACCCCTTTGATTCAGAGATGGCCTTATGTTATTCTTCCAATACTCTTCAAATTTTTGTTCTCAATGCTTCAACAATTGTTTTAGCTTTTCATGGTAGTCTCCCTGAGAATTCCCATAATTCATTTGAATCAGTGCCCTCAATTCTTGGCCGCCTTTGAACGACTTTTGATAAAGTTTTTCTACTAATTCTCATTTGTTCACTCATCTCTCTAATGAGATGATCTCTCTTTGTTTGAATACTTACCAAAGTCAATGTAATGACATGTCGGGTGACATTACTATCCTTTTAGCATGAGGTCTTACCCACACTCTCATCAGCATCCATTAGATTCTTCAAAATAGTATTTTCACTTGATGTATTCGATGTTCTCAATGCAAGAGTCTTCATGATGTTTCTATACTTTATACCCCGCATCATTTCAACAAATAGTTGACATCTTACAATCTCATTTATCCTTTCAAAGAATAATTTCCAAATCTTATCAGCATATCTTCTACAAGTGTGTACTGGAATCTTACCTTCAATGTGCTACAAAATATCCTCATCAATATTAATCGAATACTTTAGATTTCTACACAAAATTCTAGGTGGTGTTCTCCTTAGTACATATATCTCAACATTAGGAATTTCATCAATATTTAATTGATTTGGGCTAGATTGTGTACCTTTGATCGAGGTTGGAGTAGAACACATACCTTGAGGTTCACATGGGGATGATGGCATACCTCCATCAAATCTGAGTGATGATGTACTCTCATCTTGAGATGTGGTGGATGGTGTCCAACCATATTCACCTATGGTAGATGGTGTCCCTCCATATTCACTTGCAGTAGATGGTGTCCCTCCATATTTGCTTGTGCTTAATGGTGTCCCTTCATATTCACTTGCGGTATAGGGTGTGTCTCCAACTATGCTATTTGAATCTATCTTACCACAATGCTTTTGAATTCGTGCCCCTTGTGCTACCAATTCTTATTCCCTTTTTGATGGTTGAGGTTCCTCTACAATTGGATTATTTTCATCAATTGTATCCAATTTCTTTTTTTCAAAATATGTCACCACATGTTCTCTCTCCTTTGCTTTGAAGGTTTCATACTCTTCATCTGTTAGTTTATTCCTTGTTTGTATCTTTGACATGGTGGATAATTTTACCTGTAGCATGGTAATGAGACAAAAATTAGTTCCTAAAAAATGTATCCATTCAAATAAATGAAATATATTTCATTCAAGGCTTCATAAAAAATACTTACAATCACCCTGTAGAAGAGTATTTCTAGCATAGGCAAAGGTGATGCAGGAGCACCATAGGAGTCCAATTTTCAAGTTTTTTCAATCTTGGTTATGTAATTATTTTTAGGTAGGTTTTAGGTGTTGTCATCTAACTAAGGTCTTGTGAGACCATTTTCATATTATATTAGGCATAGTGGGGTTCAAAGTTGCAAAATGCAAGATCTTCTAAAAATGTTGTCAAGGAAAAGTTGCAAAATTGCAATAATTGGAATACCAATAGTCATAGTGGGAATACCATCAGTCATGAGAGATGAATAGTCAGTTGAGTTGGTTATTATTGATGTAAGAATCCTATTAAGGCCTAAAAAAGCTCTATGTAAGGTGGTTTTTCATGTTTTGAACAAGAAAATCAATCAAAATCGTTGAATTTTCTAAATTTTTATTGTTTCCTTGTTGCTATTCTACTATGTATGAATCTGTACAGTTTGGGTTTACTCTGAAACTCATTGAAATCATTAGGCAGGTGAACTAGCTTCATTTTGGAGGTGGTCTGATTGAATTCCATCAAGAAAGAAATATTTTACAATCAATTTACTGACAATACGTTTGAAATTCTGAGTTTAAGGGTTTTGAAGTTGTAAAAATGTATTAGTGCCACATTCCACCTATTGCTTCTTCTATGAATTAGTGGAATGGGCACCAATAGAGTAGGTTTAGGTTTATGTATAGTATTTTAGCATTGAAGAAGTGAAGATACAAAGTTTTTGTTGCTGCTCCAAGTGATTTTCTATGATTTCCAAGCAAGAATGGATGCCTACAAGTTATGATATGAAGAAATAATAGTGGTAAAGGTTGGGAGATAGTTTTTTTAGCTTGTGTAGACCCAATTCAAGGTGTTTGAAGCTGTGGCAAGGTGTATAGAGGTCTGGAATGTATACTTACAATAAACCCTCACTATTTGAGCATAGTTTAAGCATTTAAGCAAGCATTTAATGAATTGCTGCATTAGTGAGTGATTTCTTTGATGGAGATTGATGATTTAGAAGTTTTATAACCTGTTTAAGATATTCCCATGGTTTTTTGATGTTGTGGAGTGATTTTGATGGTACTTTCTTTGTTAAAAAGGCCTAATTGAGCCTTGTAGCAACAGGACAGTTTGTTTTAGGTGAGTGTTTTCCAAAGTAAGCATACTTGATTTATCTATATGTTCAAATAGGCCTTAATGGTTTTTGAGAACTACTTTCAATTTTTGGAGATCTAAATTGGTTGGGAAATTATACCCATTTTTGTGCTTAAGGACTACTACTAGCCTGTGAGCCAGTTGAGAGTGAATGTTTACAAAAGAGATAGATCAGAGTTTTAGGAACCTTTCCTTGGTTTGAGTCAGTTATTTTAATGATGTTTAAGGTGGTTTGAAAATTCAATAAGAGGTTTTATGCATCGTTCTCAGTTTTGGGTGTTTGTAGCAAGAGCTTTATGAAGAGGATGATGAGTCAAAGGTGGATGAATATGAAAGAATTGCTTGTGTTTAGTCAAGTTGTGATTGTTTGAATGTTTTGGAACCTCTGCTCTGCATCAAAATGTCACATGAATTTTTTTGATAGAATGCGTTAAAGAAATGTGTATTGTGGCATGTCATAATTGCAAGATAGGCTCAAAATGGAAGCATGGACAAAGCATGTGAATTCAAATTCCTTGGCAAGCTAGTGGAGCATTGGAAAGCTAGCTCACTCACTAGCCTACCAATGTCGTAGGGTTGAGAAGGTAGGGGTAGCATATGCCTCATAGAAATGGGTTCTCACGGTGATGTAGGGAAGCATATGCCTCATATAAATGGGGTCTCATGGTGATGTATATCACCGTGAGACCCCATTTCTATGAGGCATATGCTGCCCCTACCTTCTCAACCCTATCGCATTGGCAAGCTAGCTCACTCACTAGCTTGCCAATGTGGTAGGGTTGAGAAGGTAGGGATAGTGTATGCCTCATAGAAATGGGTTCATACATCACTGTGAGACCCCATTTCTACGAGGCATCCACTGCCCCTACCTTCTCAACCCTACCGCATTGGAAAGCTAGTGGAGCGTTGGCAAACTAGTGAGTGAGCTAGCTTACCAATGTAGTAGGGTTGAGAAGGTAGGGGCAGCGTATGCCTTATAGAAATGGGGTCTCACTATGCCTCATAGAAATGGGGTCTCACTATGATGATACATCACCATGAGACCCCATTTCTATGAGGCATACGTTGCCCCTACCTTCTCAACCCTACCACATTGGAAAGCTAGTCGAGCATTGGCAAGCTAGCTCACTCACTAGCTTGCCAATGTGGTAGGGTTGAGATGGTAGGGGTAGTGTATGCCTCATAGAAATGGGGTTTCACAGTGATATACATCACTGTGAGACCCCATGTCTATGAGGCATACGCAACCCCTACCTTCTCAACCCTACTACATTGGGGTCTCACTCACTAGCCTACTAATGTGGTATGGTTGAGATGGTATGGGCAGTGTATGCCTCATTGAAATGGGGTCTCACAATCACCATGAGACCCCATTTCTATGAGGCATACACTACCCCTACCCTCTCAACCCTACCACATTGGCAGGCTAGTGAGTGAGCTCACTATCTTGCCAATGCGGTAGGGTCGAGAAGGTAGGGGCAGCGTATGCCTCATAGAAATAAGGTCTCACAGTGATATATTCATAACCATGAGACCCCATTTATATGATGCATATGCTGCCCCTACCTTCTCAACTCTACTACATTAGCAAGCTAGCTCACTCTCTAGCTTGCCAATGCAGTAGGGTTGACAAGGTAGGGGCAACATATGCCTCATAGAATTGGGGACTCATGGTGATGTATATCACTGTGAGACCCCATTATCACCATGAGACCCCATTATCACTATGAGACCCCATTTCTATGAGGCATACACTGACCCTACCTTCTCAACCCCACCGCATTGGTAAGCTAGTGAGTGAGCTCACTATCTTGCCAAGCTCACTAGCTTGCCAATGCTACCACATTTTGCATACATTTATATGAAAAAATTATTGTCAAACAATTCAAATGCTTTGTCCATGCTTACATTTTGAGCCATGATTGCAAGATAGGCTGAACTTTTCCCCATGTTGCTAACTTATCCTTGAATAAAGATTCTTGAAATAGTGGAGAGAAGGGTTAGAATACCTTGTAGGTAGACTAATTAAGGAAACATTTAAAATATATCACAAGTGATGAGGTAGGTTTGGTGATGAGGTAAATTTAGAAATATAGATGAAAACCAAAATAGTTTCAAAGATCTATCAATGTGGGAGGAGTATATTCCAATTTTTTAGAGATGTGTATGGAAAATTTGGTAGCATAGACAAGGCAATCAGCTGCTTGGTATAACTGTTTAACAAAATACCTCAATGAAATCTTTGGAGAGTGGTTTGCACATCCATAATAAAGGATTGAGAAATGATGTTTTATTTTACTTCCTTATAACTTATGTCATATATATATGTATATAAAATGTGTAAGCATACACAAGGTAAGTCAATTGTTAAATAACAAAATTCCTCAAAGAGATGTCCTTTTAAAAAATTTATTGGTAAGTGTATAGAATTGTGTAATTTAAAATGTGCATTGACAACCTAAGGTTATAATGACAAAAAAAAATGATCAACATGGAATATGCAAAATAAAAAAAATGAAAGCAAGCCATAATAGAATGAAAGAAAATGTGTAGACTTCACATACTTAAAAAACCAGAGTTTCAAATGGAGGAGTTCTACCCAATTATGTAGCCTTTGCTTCTTCTTTCTTCAAACTCCTCAACAATTTGAATTTTTCAAAAGCTTGCTCCCCTCCAAACTTCAATTGTATATCACTTTTGAATGGAATTCATACTTGAATTGATATTATATGCCTTTCAATGTGAAAACTCTACTATTTCATGTAAAGGTGATGGAATGTGAAAAACATGCATGCACACTTCACAACATCATCGAAAAGCTACTTTTTGTTGGAGCATGCATAGAACCAGGAGAATATAAAGAATGTGGGCCTTGAGATCACGGGTATATTAAGTTTTCTACCATTTTTAGAACAAGCCAAAATGTGCTCACGTTATAATGTGAGCACATTATTTCTTGCTAAAAATGGTCATATCTCTACTTCAAAGAGCACTTGCGTTATGAGAAAGTTGGTTTTTTATAGATTTATTTTCCCTCTCTTTTTCTATACCCTCTACCCTAATTCTATCGCTCTCCCCTCTACCCTTATACCCTAATTCTATCTCTCTACCCTCTACCCTTAACCCTTATACCCTCAACCCTAAACCCAAATTCTATCTCTCTCCCCTCTACCCTCTACCCGTAACCCTTATACCCTCTATCTCTCTCCCACTCCCTCCCTCCCTCTCTCTCTCAAGTCTCTCCCTCCTACCCTCTTTCCCTCTCTCAAATCTCTCTCACTCTTATCTCTCTCCCCTCTAACCTCTACCCTTAACCATTATACCCTCTATCTCTCTCCCATTCCCTCCCTCTCTCTCAAGTCTCTCCCTCCTACCCCCCCCTCTCTCTCTCTCTCTCTCTCTCACTCCTATCTCTCTCCCCTCTTCTCTCTACCCTTAACCCTTATACCCTAATTCTATCTCTCTCCCCTCTACCCTCTACCCTTAACACTTATACCCTATGTCCTCTACCCTTTATCTCTATCCCACTCCCTCCCTCTCTCTCTCTCTACTCTATACATTGAACCCTCAACCCTAAACTTTCAACCACGTACCCTCAAAAGATTACACTAAAACCTCTACCCTCAACCCTAAACCATCAACCCTAAACCCTTACACCCTAAACCCTTAAACCCTCTACCCTCTACCCTCAACCCAATACCCTAAACCAACAAATCTATAGGTCCTTAACCCTATACCCTCAATTCTCTCTCTCACTCACTCACCCTATACATAGGAATCTCAACCCCAATCCTTACCCAATATGTACCCTCAACCTTAATATATCAACCCTATTCCCTCAACCCTACAAGTCATCAACCTTATACCATCATTCTCAACCCTCTACCCTATACATTGGATCCTCAACCCTCATATATCTTTGTCCCTCCATCCTCCTCTCTCCTTCTCTCTATCTCAGTTCTCCCTCCATCTCTCTATCCATCCACCCATCCCTCAACCCTAAACTATCAACCCTAAACCATTAAACCCCAAACCCTCTACCCTCTACCCAATACAGTAAACCATCAACCCTATAGGTCCTCAACCCTATACCCTCAATTATCTCTCTCTCACTCACTCCTATCTATCTCCTCTCTACCATTAACCCTATACACTCTACCCTTAACACTTAAATCCTCTACCCTCACCCTCCCTTAAACCCTCTACCCTAAACCCTAAACCCTAAACCCTCTACCCTCAACCCTATACATTAAATCCTCAACCCTCAATTCTCAACCCTCAACCCTTAATCCCTCAACCCTCAATCCTTAAACCCTAAACCCTCAACCGCTATACCCTCTACCCTTTACATTGAACCCTCAACCTAATCCTTCAACCATATACCCTCAAACCTATTCCCTAAACCCTCTACCCTCAGCCCTAAACCCTTAACCCTAAACCCTTAACCCTAAACCCTTTAACCATAAACCCTTAAACCTTCTACCCTATACCCTCAACCCAATACCCTCTACCATCTACCCTAATCCCTCAACCCTCAAACCTTAAACCCTAATACCCTATAAACCATCAACCCAATAGGTCCTCCACCCTAATCCCTCAACCCTATAACCTCAACCCCTATCACTTTCTCTCTATCTATACATCTCACCTCTCCCTCCCTCTCTCCTATCCTCTCTAATTGTCTCTATCTACCCTCTCCCTCCTACTATGTACCTCTCATTCAATCTATCCCTACCACCCTCTCTTGCTTGCTCTATCTATCTCCCTCCCACTCTCTCCCACTTCCTCTCTCTCCCTCTCTTAGGTCTCTCCCTCCCACCCCCTCTCTCCCTCAGGTCTCTCCCTCTGGAAACCTACCTAGTTAACTCTCTCTCTCTCTCTCTCTCTCTCTCTCTCTCTCTATCTCCCTCCCCACCCTACCTAGATAAGTCCCTCTCACCCCACCCCCCTCTTTCTCTCCCTCTCTTAGGTCACTTCCTCCCACACCCTCTCCCTCTCTCAAGTTTCTCACTCACACTCCCTCTCTCTCCCACTCCCTCTCTCTCACACTCCCTCTCACTACCTATCTCTCAAGTCTCTCCCTCTCACCCCCTTCACACTCTCAAGTCTCTCCCTTTGGCACCCTACTATTGATCGATGTTTTTGCACCTCTCAAAATAGGCAGTGCACAAGTGCACTACCTCTCTTGAAAGACAATTTCCTACAAGCAAGCTACAAAAAGTTATCCCAAGGTCTCTCGAGTGTCAGGTCATGACAATGCTTGGAATAGTTTTGTTTGTTGATGTGTTTTGCTAGTAATCACATGGCAGAATTTATGGTTTACAAAGCATGGGAAGTTGGGTCTACAAATAGAGTTTCAAAGTGTTGGAAGTGAATGAATAGTGGTTTTCCACTCAATACAACAAGTTGAAACTCACCATGTTCATCAGATTTGGCATTGTTGTGATGCTTGGAGTCCTACTCGAACAAAGGATTAAAAGAAATAAAAAAAGAGAAAAGGGTTGAGAGGGTTGTTCTAAATCTAAGAAACGAATGAACAATAACAATGTAGGATTCTATAGTAGACAAACTTCCTATAAACTCAATTTTGCTTGACCAAGAGAACCTACAGCTACACAAAACCAGTGCAATCTCCTAAGGTCTGTAGATTTTTAGATTGTACATGCACATCATGAACATACAATTGAACTAAATTGTAGCAATGAAATAAGGAAGCTCGGGCTAACTTTGCATAGCACCTTGTCATCAACAAGTGACAAAAGTATGGGTTGAAAGATCATCAAATACCATAACAACAATTTCCATTATCATAGCCATTCAAGAAACTAACAACTAAATCTAATATGGAAGTTGAATAATGCAAGAAAGATGAACAAACTCAAAGAAAACACTCATAAAATCATGCAATGCTTCCTTTTATTGCTCCAAAATTCCCTTTGCACCAATTCTCAAACCATTTATAAATGAGGGGCAACCCCCTATTTATAGTTTTCCAAAGCCCAAATGAATGGCTAGGATTTAATCACAATGTGTGGCTTAGATTCAATACAAGTTAGGGTTTCACCTACCCCCAATATTTCATAATTGAAAATAGGCTATTTTTCCCTCTTCCCTATTTTGTCTTGTAGCCTATTTTGTCATCTAGTGACCCTAGCACTTTAGCGGTTTTTTCCTATAGTGACTGCCTTCCCTATTGTAGCTGAAACGACTAAAGGTTTCCCTCTATCTGATGTGTTTGCCACATCCTTTGTTACAAATCAGTTTCTCCAAGAAGTGGGTGTGTTGCTCCTGAAAAATCATCATCATTTGGTGGAAAGTAAAACAATTCCCTCCAAGCACAGCAAAATCTATGCCTTTAGCATGGTTCCATGAATCCTGCACACAAGAAGTGTAGTAAGTGCTTTCATACGTAAATCAAGGAAATTTTAGTCAAATCCTACAAAATCATTGTTGGATCCATCCATGCATCATTAAAAGATCATAATATTCATCATTGTTCCACATTTGGAGCTTATTTATACCATAAACATAAATGCGGGCTCAAGGGTGCGAGTGGACAACAGACAGTGGATGACAGATAGTGGACGGTGAATGGATGGCAGGTGGACGACGGGTGGACACTAAATGGTCGACAACCTTCCATAGGGGCATACTTGCAAATGGTGGATGATGGATGGTGGACAACAGGAAAATGGTAGATGATGGATGACAGACGAACTATAGATGATGGGAAGACGATGGACGACAGGTGACAAACAATGGACGGCAGGTGGCGGATGATGAATAGTGAATGGAGGGTGGACACCTAACATTGTTCCATGAATGCGAGCATGTGAGGTGCAACAGACGCCAAGGCGATAGGCTAAGGGAAACCCGTAGATGACAATAGAGGGATAGCGGTTCACAAGGAAGTTCCTGTGGATGGAAATGGAGGGATGGCAGCCCACAAGGAAGTTCTTGTGGACAACAATGGAGGGACAACAACCCACAAGGAACTTCCTATGGACGACAACGGAGGGCGGCCGCCCGCAAGGAAGTTCCCGTGGATGGCAACGGAGGGATGGTGGCCCATAAGGAAGTTCTTGCAACTTCATAAAACTTAGTAAATTTGAGATTTTTTAATTATAGCACATGGGAAGAGGGGTAAAAAGAGTGCCAAGACATATTTCCTTAAGATTTGACTCATTTTGAGAAATGTGAAAATTTGGAATACGGAAGCCAAAGGGTCCACCGCCCTTTGAAAAATGGCAATGAGCACACAGCGACCCGCAATGAAATTTCTGCAATATCTAAACACATGGAAATTTTGATCCAAACCCCTTTAGGCATGTGAAGACACTCACTTTATGGGCCCTAGATGGTGAAAACTTGAATTTTGCACCTTTTTTGGAAATGCGGAGATTTGGAAGTGGGAAGTCAAAGGGTCTGTCACCCTTTTGAAAATGGTAATGAGCACACAACAGCTCACACATGGTGACCTACAAGAAAATCCCATGAACAATGATGGAGGGATGACAGCCCACAAGGAAGTTCCCACAAACAAGAATGGAGGGATGGTGACCTGCAAGGAAATTTCTATAACTTTCTGAAACTCAACAAAACCTTGGCAATTCACTTAGGCATCACAAAAACATCCTAAATCCATAAGCAACTTGTCCCCAAAGTCAAAAAAATGAAGGAAAAGGCCAAGCAAGCGAGCAGGGACCAAGTCAGTAGGAGCAAGGCAAAAAGCAAAAAAAATAAGGGGGGAACCTTATTTCTCTCTTAGATTTGAATGCCTTAGGTAAAATAAAGGGCAAGGAGTGAGATTTATAGGGAAATTTCCATTAATGGCATGCACTAATTTCTTGGTATGGCAGACCTAGGTTTAGGTGAGATGCAAAGACCCACGCTCGTTTGGATGCTAGGTCAAAGCTTGGATAGAGAAACTAAGTGTGGATCCCACCATGCGAGTGAAAGTTGGGCGTCAGTCACTACTTAGCAGTGAAACATGAGTGGCAACCTATAGTTGTGGGTCTACGAGGCTTGGAGGATGCTGGGGAAAAAGACCAAGGGAAATGTACAAGCCAAGTTCTGAAAAGGAAAAAGACTTAGTGAAATTCAAGTGGGTGAATTTGGTCAGGGGGAATTTGATCCTTTGAAGGCACATGACCAATTTGGGCTTGAAAAAAGGGGTGTGCAAAGCAAGATGAGAGAAAAAAATGACCCATAAGGAGCGAAAAGAGGGGGTCCTTGCCTTCGACGGGGTGTGCCTTCGACGGGGTGTGTGTGCAAAACATGCACAACAAATGGTGACTCGATGGAAATGCTCCAAAGAATTTTGATGAAAAACTAGAATCACAAACCCATAATCTCTAGTTCTGACCTTCATGCTAGGGCAAACAAACCAAACACTTGACCAAAGGATCAAAACCACTAGTCAACCCAACCTTCAGTATGTTGAAGATCCAAGTGTGTGCAATTGTGTTGATTTCCACCCTTAAGTCACGATAAGAACCCAAGCTCTGTCAAGTTAAGCTATGTAGTTTATTCTAGCTCCAAAGGCATCCAAGACATTTTCTTGCTACCAGTCAAGCATCCATAGCCCCGATGAGGTTGTCGTTGTGATTCTCTCAAACACTACTCTACTGCCAACTAGGTGTCCATAGCCCTAGTAGAGTTGCTCGGATCCCTCTAAAAATTTGAATTTCCTTCTTTTTATTTTCATTGTTTTTATTTCTTTCTTTTTCTTTCATTTTTTTTCTTTTGATTTTCTTTTCAATTCTTTTCATTTCAACCCATAAGCAATGAAGCTCGCACTCAGGGCTGAGAATCACAGTGGTGTTGAAGTACAATTTTAGATTTTTCACTTAACTAGACTTCACCAAGGACCTACAATGACCTCAAGATTCTTAAGATATGTAAGAGATATAAGATTTCAGAATACCTCAGAATCAAACCAACCAACAATTTATCCCCTTTGAACCAAACATCCAAGTCACTTGACACTAACAGAAAACCCTCACCATCCACTCTGAAAGCTTGATTAAAGTTTGTCAAAGAAATACATAGAACAACCCCCAGGCAATAAAATGATGGTCGCATGTGCAAACATGCCCAACTAAAAGAAGAGGGACCCTGGGCAAAGCAGCAACAAAATAGAATCAAACGAAAAGCAAACGGAAAGCAAACACCTAAACTAACCAAAGTGGGAAAGTGAAAGAAAAAAAAAAGGAAACTACTATCAAGAAAGCTAACCTACGAAAAACCAACTAACCTAATGAAAGCAGGAAGGAAAGACTATATACACAGCCTACACTACCCAAAACAAACTATGTACAAGGATATTTACAAAGAACGACGTTCAGGAAAGGAAAATTGACATTCACACCCATTGGATTTTATAATGCATGCATAAGTAGAAGGGTGGTCGTCATAGTTCTAAGTCATGCAAACTCATCCTTCTATTAAAAAAGAAGAAGCTCAACATTGCAGCACTCAAACTTAATCACATATTCAAGAAAAATCAGCAATTGAGGTGATTCATTAAACCCATGATTGATCCATAAACATGTTTGTCTCCCCTCATTCCCATAATCAAAAGGATAAACACAGTTGTAAGTATTCACAGGAGTAAGGAAAGATAGAACCTAGATATTTACATGCAGAGGTGGTAGTGTGTGATAGTCAAGAGCGAGCACTAAATCATCGGTCATCGTGTTGGTAGCCTCAGGTGGTGGCACGGGATTGTCCAACATTTCTAATCTTAGGCTTGCATAGGGCTAGGAAAATGAGGCAAAAAACACCTCTTCCAAGCCACTAGTGGGACCCATAACCTCTATCGGCTATTCTTTGAGGAGATATACTTCATCTTCTTGATCTTTCGTAGTCCAGACCTCCACTTGATTATTGCCTTCAAGGGGTAGCATACCATCCCATCTCCTTTCCTGGGCGTTGATCTTAATTCTAGGATGTTCAATGTCATAGGGACATGACATGGACAAATCTATCCCATTGTAGCTCTCTAAATGTGAAAAAGGATCAGCAATGGTCAAGGTGATAGGACTCCTAGTTACATCTTGTAGTTGGTGAGGTATGTCATACTTGTTGACAGTCATCAAAACACCCCTGCCTTTGTCTTCTTCTCTCTGCAGTTCATGTATCTCACCATGATGCTCACTCATTTCCACTTGTTCACTATCATTGTATATGGAAAAGGAGTCCCTCTCCCAATCTAGAAGCTTTGATGTTTCGCCATCTAGAGGTTAAGGTAGTATATCCTCATCACTGCCTTCTAAAATGTACTCTTCTTCGGTGTTGGCATACCTCTAAAGTATAGCTCCAAATGGAAAAAAGTCATCAATGGAGGGTACCTCATCAAGGGGGCCAAGATTTACTATGTGATTTCCCTCTAAGGACTCCCCATAAAGCCTATCATCTATGGTGTATAGATTCTCTTCAAAAGGAAAAGACTCTTGATGTCTAATGGACAACCTCCCTATTTGGTCTACTTCATCGTTTGAAGGCTCAAGACTATGTTGTTCCTCTTTCGTTGTTGTCCTAGCACCTTCTTGAGGACTACTTTCAGCTAAGTTGTCACTTGGTTCTAGCTCTTGGTCCTCTAGTTCAATCCTTGAAGAAACTACAGGAAGCAATGCACTTGGTTTCCCCACTTGTTCTTTAACTTGCTCGATGGCCTCTTGGCATAGTTCACATGTGAACTCAGAATGTGTTGAATCATGGAACTTGCACCATCCTGACAATAATAACACTTCCAATTCCACTTGGAGTCTTAGCTCTAAACAATCCCTAGTGAGTCTTGACACAAGCTCATTGTATCTTTCCACCATTGGGTCTTCATCATTAGTTGGGAAGGAAGTTTGATGGTAGACATTCACAGCATGTGGTTGTTCCCATTCCTCCAAATCCTCATTTTCAAATGCTTGATCACTGCCATTCATGAAGGAGAGGTCTTCTAATCTTATTTCACTTATGTTTTCATCATCATTTTCTGCTACCCCAAGGCTTTCAACCTCTTCTTCCTTCTGATTTTCAACATCTATATTGGTTGTCCCAGCATATGCTACTAAAAACTCCATTAATTCACCTCCAAATGCCAACGGTTCCTCTCTTTGAGTGGAAGGATTCCCTTTGCCTATGGGGAAAAGGTCCTCTAATCCCCTTCCAACTGAACTTTCGTCAAGTCTCTTTGCTATCCCAAGGAACTCATCTCCTTCCTCTTGACCTTCAACCCTAGTGTTTGTTGTCCCAACACTAACTTGTGAAATTTCTCGGTTCAACTTCAATGTGTTGTACTCCAGATATTGATGGCTCTCCTACCTCATGGGATGAATCTCCTTCATTTAGAGTTGGTTGTTCCAACTTTTTCAAATTTCCTTTGACTTGGGTGATGATGTTCGCACATGATGAACAAGTGAATTATGAGTGAGGTGTATTATGAAATCTGCACCAAATAGACATCAACACTTCCTCTAATCACAATCCATCCTTGTTGCACAAGTGTTCTTGAATCAACTCCTTGAATACCTTAGCTTCCATGTTAGAAAATTCCTCTTCTAGGTTTGGTTGGGCCAAGGGTTGATATATTTTCCAAAAGGGAATTTCTCTTTGCAAGACTCTTTCAATTTTGTCCAAGAATGTTAGACACTCCAATTCATTGTTCCTGCGAGTGCAATGGATTCTACACTTATCTGCCAATGCAAATTATTGCAATGGTCTCCTCAATCTCCTATTCAAATCTGCATATAGCTAAGTGATGTTGATTTGTAAATGTTGATCCATCTCAGCTCAACTCTTGTTTGCCTTCAAAAAAAAATGATTTAAAATTATAGCATATAAAGAGATCTCCCTATCTCAAGTTTTTACTTGAAGGTTCTTTTTAACTCCTGATTTTTAGCTTTACAGCCTCAATCTCAGCCATTCCCTCCTTCTAGCACCAATTCTGTTGATGGGTGTTTTTGTACCTCTCAACACAGGCAGCGCACAAGTGCACTACCTCTCTTGAAAGACAACTTCCTACAAGCAAGTTGTAGAAAATTATCCCAAGGTCTCTCATGTGTCAAGTCATGACAATGCTTGGAATAGTTCAGTTGGTTGATGTGTTTTGTTGGTAATCACATGGCGGCCTTTATGGTTTACAAAGCATGGGAAGTTGGGTCTGCAAATGGAGTTTCAAAGTGTTGGAAGTGAATGAACAATGGTTGTCCACTCAAAATAGCAAGCTGATACTCACCATGTTCATCAGATTTAGCATTGTTGTGATGCTTGGAGTCCTACTCTAAAAAAGGATTAAAAGAAATAACAAAAGAGGAAAGGGTTGAGAGAATTTTTCTAAATCTAAGCAACGAATTAATAGTAACAATGGAGGCTTCTACAGTAGACAAACTTCCTATAAACTTAGTTTTTCTTGACCAAGAGAACCTACAGCTACACAAAACTAGTGCAATCTCCTAAGGTCTGTAGATTTTTAGATTTTACATGCACATCATGAACATACAATTGAACTAAGTTGTAGCAATGAAATAAGGAAACCCAGGATAACTTTGCACAGAAGCTTGTCATCAACAAGTGCCAAAAGTATGGGCTAAAAGCTCATCAAATACCATAACAACAATTTCCATTATCACAATCATTCAAGAAATTAACAACTAAATATAATATGGAAGTTGAATCATGCAAGCAAGATGAATAAACTCAAGAAAACACTCATAAAATCATGCAATGATTCCTTCTATTTCTGCAAAATTCCCTTTGCACCAATTCTTCAACCATTTACAAATGAGGGGCAAGCCCCTATTTATGGTTTTCCAAAGCCCAAATGAATGGCCAGGATTTAATCATAGTGTGTGGCTCAGATTCAATACAAGTTAGGGTTTCACCTACCCCCAATATTTTACAATTTAAAATAGGTTATTTTATCCTCTTCCTTATTTGTTTTGTAGCCTATTTTGTCATCTAGTGACCCTAGCACTATAGCATTTTTTTCCTATAGTGACTGCCTTCCCTATTGTAGCTGAAACGACTAAAGGTTTCCCTCTATCTGATGTGTTTGTCGCATCCTTTGTTACAAATCAATGTCTCCAAAAAGTGGGTGTGCTACTCCTGACAATAGTCATCAGTTGGTGGAAAGTAAGACAGCTCCCTCCAAGTGCAACAAAATCTATGCCTTTAGCATGGTTCCATGAATCCTACACAGAAGAGGTGTAGTAATTGCTTTCATACATAAATCAAGGAAAATTTTAGTCAAATCCTACAAACTCATTGTTGGATCCATCCATGCATCATTAAAAGATCATAATATTCATCACTGTTCCACATTTGGAGCTCATTTGGACCATAAACATAAATGCGGGCTTAAGGGTACAGGCGGACAGCAAACGATGGGTGGATGTTGAACGACAGACAACCTTCCATAGGGGAAAACCCGCAAACATCAGACAATGGACAATGGACGGCAAGAAAATGATGGATGACAAATGACGGGCGGACAATGGGCAACGGACAATGGACAGCAAGCGATGGACGATGAACGATGGATGGTGGGTGGATGTTGGATGACTATCCATGAATGCAAGCCCATGAGGCACAATGGACGCTAAGGAAATAGGCTAAGGGAAACCCACAGATGGAAATGGAGGGACAGTGGCCTGCATGGAAGTTCCCACGGACGGCAACGGAGGGACGGTGGCCTGCAAGGAAGTTCTTGTAAACGATAATGGAGAGACGATGACCCACAAGGAAGTTCTCGCGGATGGCAACAGAGGGACGACAGCCTTCAAGGAAGTTCCCATGGATAGCAATGGAGGGACGATAGCCCGCAAGGAAGTTCCTACGAACAACAACAGAGGGATGGTGGCCCCAAGGAAGTTCCCGCAAATGGCAACGGAGGGACGGCGACCTACAAGGAAGTTCCCACAACTTCACAAAACTTTGTAAATTTGAGATTTTTCAATTTTAGCATGTGGAAAGAGGGGTAGAAAGAGTGCCAAGACATATTTCCTTAAGAGTTGACTCATTTTGAAAAATGTAGAAATTTAGAATGCGGAAGTCGGAGGGTCTATCGTCCTTTTAAAAATGACAATGACCACAGGATGACTCGCACACTACGGCCTATAATGAAATTTCCGCAATGTCTAAACACATGGCAATATTTGATCCAAACCCCTTTAAGCATGTGAAGCAACTCACTTTATAGGCCCTAGATGATGAAAACTTGAATTTTGTACCCTTTTTGGAAATGTAGAGATCTAGAAGTGGGAAGCCAGAGGGTTCGCCGCCATTTTGAAGACGGCAATGAGCACAAAAATTCCCACACATGGTGACCTACAAGGAAATTCCCGTGGACGACGATGGAGGGACAACGGCCCACAAGGAAGTTCCTGTGGATGGTGACGGAGGGACAACGACCCATAAGGAAGTTCATGTAGATGGCGATAAAGGGACAATGACCCACAAGGAATTTTTTGCAACTTCCTGAAACTCAACGAAACCTTGGTAGTTCACTTAGGCATCATAAAATCATCCCAAATCCATAGGAAACTTGTCCCCAAAGTCAAAAAAATGAAGGAAAAATCCAAGCAAGCGAGCATGGACCAAGTCAGCAGGAGCAAGGAAAAAAGTAAAAAAAAGAAGGGGGGACCTTGTTTCTCTCTTAGATTTGAATGCCTTAGGTAAACTAAAGGGAAAGGAGTAGCATTTCTAGGCTAATTTCCATTAATGGTGTACATTGATTTCTTGGTATGGCAGACCTAGGTTTAGGTGAGATGCAAAAACCCACACTCGTTTGGATGCTTGGTCAAAGCTCAAATGAAGAAACTAAGTGTGAAGCATGTCATGTGGGTGGAAATTGGGCATTAGTCACTACTTAGCAATGAAACATGAGTGACAACCCATAGTTGTGGTTCCGTGAGGCTTGGAGGATGCTAGGGCAAAAGACCAAGGGAAACCCACAAGCCAAGTTCCGTAAAGGAAAAATACTTAGCAAAACTCAAGTGGGTGAATTTGATTAGGGGGAATTTGATCATTTGAAGGAACATGACCAATTTGGGCTTGGAAATAGGGGTACACAAAGTGAGACAAGAGAGAAAATGACCCGTAAGGAGCAAAAAGAGGGGGTCCCTACCTTAGGTGGGCGTCTATGCAAAACATGCACAACACCTACCTACATAACTCTCTCTTTCTCACCATCTCTCTCTCCCCCCTCTCTCTCTCTATCTATCTATCTCTCTCTCTCCCTCCCTCTATCCCTCCCACCCTACCTAGCTAAGTCCCTCTCACTCCAACCCCTTCTCTCCCACTCCCTCTCTCTTAAACTCTCACTTCCACCCCCTCTCCCTCTCTCCAGACTCTCTCTCTCTCCCTCTCTCTCGGGTCTCTCCCTCCCATCCTCTCTCTCAGGTCTCTCCCTTTGGAAACCTACCTAGGTAACTCTCTCTCTCCCTCCCACCCTACCTAGATAAGTTCCTCTCACTCCACCCCTCTTTCTCTCCCTCTCTCGGGTCACTCCCTCCCACACCCTCTCCCTCCTCTCACTACCTCCCTCTCTCTCTCCCTCTCACTACCTATCTCTCAAGTCTCTCCCTCTCACCCCCTCACTCTCAAGTCTCTCCCTTTGGCACCTACCTACATAACTCTCTCCCCCTCTCTCCCTCTCTCTCAATTCTCTCTCTCCCACTCTCTCTCTCCCTCCCTCTATCCCTCCCACCCTACCTAGCTAAGTCCCTTTCACTCCAGTCTCTTCTCTCCCACTCCCTCTCTCTCTGTCTCTCTTCCTGCTCTCCACTCTCTCTCTCTCCCCTCCTATACTCTGTCCTCTCCTCTCTCTCTCCTCTAGCTCTCTCTCTCACTCCCTCTCACCCTATCTCTCAAGTCTCCCTCTCACCCCTCCCACTCTCAAGTCTCCCCTTTGGCACCCTACCTACATAACTCTCTATTTCTCATCTCTCTCTCCCCACTCTCTCTCTCTCTCTCCCTCTATCCCTCCCACCCTACCTAGCTAAGTCTCTCTCACTTCAACCCCTTCTCTCCCACTCACTCTCTGTTAAACTCTCACTTCCACCCCCTCTCCCTCTCTCTAGACTCTCTCTCTCCCTCCCACCCCCTCTCTCTCAGGTCTCTCCCTTTGGAAACCTACCTAGGTAATTCTCTCTCTCTCCCCTCTCTCTATCTATCCCTCTCACCCTACCTAGATAAGTCCCTCTCACTCCACCCCCCTCTTTCTGTCCCTCTCTTAGGTCCTCTCTCCCACTCTCTCTCTTAAAATTCCCCCTCCCTCTAAAGACATACATAAATACATACATACTTACATACATACAAGCATAATACATATGTACATACAATCCTACATACATACAACCATGCATGTACATGTGTGCATTGATACATACAATCATACATACATACAAGCATGCATACATACATACATAAATGGAATACAAGCATACATGTACATACAAACATACAAATATATCAACATATATTCAATAGAGTAGCATTAAACATAATCAAGACATAACGCGAGCACGTTATATCATTCTCACGTTATGTCTTGTTCGACATGTTCCCCAAAAATGCAAAAAACCATGTCAAAACTAAGATATAATGTGAGTGTGTTATAACACGCACGCTTTATATCTTGCTTTGGGAATCTCCAAGCCTTGGGATTGGTATTTTCCTTGGAATACCAACCCAAAGGTTTGGAGGGCATTCCCAACGACCAAAGATGTGTTTTTGCAAATTCTACAATATTTCACAGAATTGGGTTCATGCTCACCGTTAGGATTGCACTTGGTTCAATATCGAACAAATCCAACACCTGGGTAATGTTAGGTTCTCTCTTAGCTACCCAATGATGTAATTTTTTTCACTTTCTAACAATGTTAAGCCTTCATCCATAATTTATTTTGTTTGTGTGTCTCTTTTTTGGGAAAAAGCAGTGTTTGGTGTTTTTTTGGTTATAAATTAACTGTTCATCAAGATTTCAAATAAATTACATTTTTAGAAACTAGACTCCATTCTACAAATTTTAAAAAAAAAACAATTAGTTTCCAAAATTTGTAGGGGTAGCATGGCCCAAATTCTATTTTTCAGGAAGTGTCCAATTCAAAAATTAGTAAAAAATCAAATAATCATTAAAAATTTATCAAAAAAAATGTGCAACAACTACATACTGTTAGCTAACTTCTGACCATAGCGATTTTAAAAATACTAAAAAAAAGTTTACTATGCTAGGGTTGTACAAGAGTTGCTATGTTATGTTTTTTCTGACAAAAATAGCACCAATTTGTGTACGTCCCTCTTTTGAACTGCTTAATCTCAAACATTTTCAAAATAAATTAGTAGTTTAGAAAGTAGACTCAAGAGCACTTCAATCCTTTTTTTTATTCCATCTCAAAAATTTGAGTGTAACTATCCTCAATTTCATGTCCAAGGTAAGTATTTCCTGATTTAGAAAAAAAAAGTGGCCACTTAAGCCCCCTTTTGGGAGCCATCTTTGTGCACTTACCTATATGTAAAATTGGAACCAAAACATGTGTAAACTTGAAATATAAAAACAAAAGGTCTAACTATCAATTGCAATACATTAATGTCAATAACATGACTTTAAATAATTAAAGTGCATACTTACAAATTAATCCAACAAAACATCTGGGTCTTCTCTACTCTTTATTGTGTCAAGTATTGCCTTATGGTAAGACTCACACACCTTCCACAAGGTCTTGTTTAAAGGTCTACCCAGATATTGTATCAAATGAACATTGGATGCAATGACAAGGTTCGAGTAATGAAGAATCTTCTGATGTGTGTGAAAGTCCTAAAAAGAACCAAACATTAACACTCTTATGTGGGTACCTTCTAAGCCATGTTCTAAGTCAAGATCATCAAAATAATGATGTTGCATTGATTTTTTGGCTAAGATTCTCTTGGATGGCTCATAAATCTACATTTTCTACAAGGGGACACCAATCAATTTTTAGCAGGTTACTTACAAATAGGCAAAGTAAAAGAAGATGATAGCATTGGAATCAAACAAATTAATGTGCATACAAGTATAAATTAATAAGAACCAATGTACATACTTACAAATTAATCCAATGAACCATCAGGGTCTGCTCTACTCTTTATTGTGTCAAGTATTGCCTCATGGTTAGACTCATGGACCTTCCACAAGGTCTTGTTCAAAGGTCTACCCCCATATTTGGTAAAATGAACATTGGATGCCACGACAAGGTTCAAGTAATGAAGAATCTTATGATGCATGTCAAAGCCCTAAAATAGCCAATGTTTAACACTCTTATGTGGGTACCTTCTAAGCCACATTCTAGTAACAACAACTGAGCCTGTAGGGTATTTGATGTTTTCTCCATTTATAACTAGGACCTCCAATTTATTTTTGGCCTCAACACAATGACACAAGTAACAATTTGTTCCTTCTTCATTTTCTTCATATGCAATAATTGCATAAACATGCCCTATATTGATATATGCAACAAATTAAATGAAATTAGTCAACATTACAAAAACACTACAAAGTAAGATAACATAAGGAATTTCAAAAACTATGCAAGTAGATATATTACCTAATTGAACTAGATCTGATATATGGTCAAAGTCAATTGATAATTCCATCAGTTTCAGTTTCAATGCCATTGGGGTCTGATACATGTCAAGTGGGCTAAGATAACTTAACCACCATTCGTCAACCCATTCTTTTGACTCACACTCATTCCAAGCTTGAATTGTACAGGAAGAACAAAAGCATACCATATTTTCCATATGGATACTCCATGAACCTGCATTTGATCTTATTAAAGAATGTAGCTCACTTGATCCTGTCAGTGTACAATAATTGTCATATGGTGCAATTCTAGTATCATCTATCAACCAAAAGAATCTACGAACTGTTAGAGTAAAGTAATTAATTAACTTTACTCTCCTCTTAAGACTTCACTTTATGCACATATATTAGTCATTTAATAATTAATATTAATTATTAAATGCACTCACCTTTAGGGTTAGGTTTTCCCTTCGGTTTAGATCTCCTTTTATAAGGATTGATCTCTTGTATTCTAAACTCTCTTGATTCATTTTTTCTCTGATAATACATTTTGCACATTGTCAGAGCCAAAACCCTTGTTTTGTTCTCTCTCTTTCTCTGTGACAAGTTTCTTGCATTCAGGTGTTCATTGGGTTCTGTGGATTTGTATTTCTCAAATCCTACATGGTATCAGAGCCAGATCTACTGCAACTTGTTCATTTTTTGAAAGAATTAGAGATCTAGGTTTTGGTTGCATCAGATCTGTGTTTGTCTTCTATTTTTTATTTGGAATAGGGGGTTCTTTTTTTTGGAGCACTTTGAGCTCAAATAGACATCACCGTTGAGCTCGCAGCATCCAAAAACCCCTATTTTCATATAAAACACATTCAATTTGGACACAATTGCACCAAAAGGCAAAAAAAAATTTGCCCCAAGGCCGTACAGCCCCAGGGCACGCAGATCGAGGTTGAAAATTTAAAAAAAAATTAAATTTTTTTTTTAAAAAAAGTGTTTTTTTTTTTTTAAATTTTACACAGCCAGTGTAAAATTTGGCTGCCACCCGCCGGCCACCAAGTGGCCACCAGGCGACCGCTCGCTTGCCGCTCAGGCCAGCGGCGCTCCGCCCAACGACCGCCCGCCAAGCTCCGCCGACAGGCCACCACCACGTCGCCAGGGTGCCACCAACTCCCCGCCAGCGCTCCGCTCGCCACCCGTGCTCCACCACCTCGCCACCTGTACCCAACCCCTGGTCGCCCAGCAGACCAAGGGTCTATTTTTTTAGCCCCTGAGGGCTCTAAAGGCTATTTTTGCCCCTTTTGACAACCTTCAGTCAAACGGCTATAACTTGGGCGTTTTTTCTCCATTTTTAGAACGAAAATAGGCATTGGAAAGCTGGCTCCGAGGCCGTTCTGATGGTGCAAGGAATTTTTTAGAATTTTCTAGTTTGATTGCATTTTTTTACAGTCAAAGTCTGATGATATTTTTGCACTTTGAGGGGCATAACTTGCTCAATTTTGCTCCGTTTTTCAAAAGCAAATAGGCGTCGGAAAAGTGGTTCTATGATCTTTCTAGATCTGCAGTCTATTTCATCAGAAAATTTACCAGGTAAATTTTATTCAGCTTTGTGTGTTTTTACACTTTGCTCAATTACTTGGACATTCTGGCACCTACATGGGTTCTGTTTGCATGGGATGGATTATATTAATTTGATCTAAATGCAATAAGGTCAAATTTCTATTTTTTTTTATTTGAAGAGTTATCAAGGGTTTTTCTACACACCTTCAGTTGTAATTCTGGAACGGGGTAATTATGAGTCATGGGCAAAGGGTATACTTACACATTGTAGGTGGCTTAATATTTTGCCTTATTTGTATGATCTCATACCTGAACCAGCCACTTCAGAGGGAAAATTAGCATGGGATATCATTAGAGATCACATAGTAGGACTTATATTGTCTAGTGTTGATCATGACATTGTGTTGGCTATATCAGACATTGATTGTCCTCACCCACTTTGGACACATCTTTGGGAGATCTATGGAGACCCAAATCTCTCTCCATTCCTAGAGGATCCTACTTCAGATTGTCTCTTACCCATTGCTTGGAGAGAGAATACACCCTTTGATCATGATACTTTAAAGGAACTTGAGTATTTAGACACCCTTACATTTTTGATGGATCAGAGGATTGTCTCACAGTTCCTACTCTTCAAACTGAGACTTCATCAACATCCCCTGTTGTTCCTGATTTAGTGTAGCAGGGCATCATTCACCTTCCAAACATAGCTACTTTGGACTCTTATCTTGTAGACATATCTTTCTTGTTTGTTGAGTCCTATATTGCAGATCTTGAGGATTATTTTGAGGACATTCATCTCCTCTACCTTGACAGTCAGGTTATCACTGTATTCCCACCATTATCAGTGCATTCAGAGGTTGCATTTCAGGATTCTCTACATCCGTTTAGATTTGACATCATTTGTTTCAATTCAAACAGCAAGATTCTTCAGCATCCTATCATGGCACACATCTTGAGACAGATTGGTTCATCACTCTTCACAGGGTTTCTTCGACATCGTCCTTTGGATCCGTTTCTTCCCAAGGGGAGGAATATCATTTTCCACTTCAAGATCTCCTTTTAGATTCTACATCAGGCATCTACCATTGTGACAGGAGTTTCTTCATTGTGGGGGGGCCTTCTTCTCTCTTTCTATCTCTCCTATGGAGACCATTGTATATGTACTTATATGATAGAAGTTGTCTATGGGGGGTATCATGTAATCCACCTCCTATCCTTCTTTCATTAGTGCATTTCATTCCTTTCTTTTCTCTCTTTTGGAGTAGACTATTTCCCATGAGGTTTTCTCTATTTACTCCACTTTATAGAGATCTGGTTGTATTCGGGTACCTGATTAGGCCATGTTGTCGGGACCCACAGTTGCATTGTAGTTCACTTGCTTTCTTCTGCATTGTTTGTAGTTGCATTGTAGCTCATCTTAAGGGGGAGTGTTAGAGTAAAGTAATTAATTAACTTTACTCTCCTCTTAAGACTTCACTTTATGCACATATATTAGTCATTTAATAATTAATATTAATTATTAAATGCACTCACCTTTAGGGTTAGGTTTTCCCTTCGGCTTAGATCTCCTTTTATAAGGATTGATCTCTTGTATTCTAAGCTCTCTTGATTCATTTTTTCTCTGATAATACATTTTACACATTGTCAGAGCCAAAACCCTTGTTTTGTTCTCTCTCTTTCTCTGTGACAAGTTTCTTGCATGCAGGTGTTCATTGGGTTCTGTGGATTTGTATTTCTCAAATCCTACACGAACTAAAGACTTACCGTCATTACCTGGACCCATCAAAGCATTACACCACTCAACGATTTATTTTGCATCTGTCAACTTTTCATTGTCTTTATACTTTAACTCTTCTCATGCTAGCTCTTTTGATACATGCTCTTGCACCATCATGTTCCCCCTTTCCATGCTCGGCCTCACAAAAGTTCCACATATGTTGAACACCTTTAATATTATGCATCTTTCTCAACCAATAGAACATTCACGAGTTCTTGAATTGTGATGCATAATTATCTGACCATATGATATGTTGACTGAATGATATGCCCCTTCTAGCCAAATCATTGTAGAACACCTAAAAGAAACCTTACACTAACTTTGTAGAATGCATGTGATCATCACTAATATAAAAATGATACTCCCTTATGATCTTTCTATCATCCTCTATAGTATCATTTGCATGAATGAATGCGATGTGCACAAATATAGAAACCTATGTGGAGCTATAATATTTTGTTTGTACCTCATGCTATGGTTGTAGACTATAACTTTGCAAAGTCAATGACTGAAACAATGCTACCAAGTGGAAAAGTGTCCTTGCATAACTTGAATTGCAAGTCCAACCATCGATCTCTATGGGTATTCCTTGCATACTCATACACTATACTATCACAAAATGTAGACATAAACTGATACATTGGAATATTTTAAATAGCCAAATCACACATTTTTCTTCTTTACCATATTTTGTATTGTAGGCCACTATCTTATACTTGTTGAACTCTACTAGTTTGTTTCAAACCGCATGTGTGCTTTCCATATGTTTAGATATTGGAATACATTGCAAGCCACCATAATGTTGACATGTGCCATCCAAGCATAATTTCCTATAGAATATTTGACCTTCCTCTCTTTCACATAAAATTGTTGATATGAAGTCTCTTGAAGATGTTGGTGGGGGGGCATGTATGCCACAACCTACAAAACATTGTTAGTATGCAAATCTAAACATATAGACCGATAAACATCAAAATGGTTAGAAAATTCAATATGTAATCTACAACAACAAGTAGTGCGTGCGTGATTTATTTTGACATAAAAATATTTTAGAATTTTAAAATATTTTTGATAAATTTTAAATTGAGGATACATCTCTAGAAATTTACCAAGAAAATGTGTTTGAGTCATATCCAAAAAATGCTTTGGATGTGGCTCATGGAACAAGTTCAACTACTAATTCTCCTTCTTACCACATCCCTTTGATTCAGAGATACCCTTGTGTTATTCTTCCAAAAGTCTTCAATAAGTGATCTCAATGCTTCAACAATTGGTTTATCTTTTCATTGTAGTCTCCTTGAGAATTTCCATAATTCATTAGCATCAATGTCCTCAATTCTTTGGTGCCTTTCAACAACTCTTGATAAATTTTTTCTATTAATTCTCAATGCTTGACTATTCTTTTCAATGAGATGAGCTTTCCTCATTTGATTACTTACTATTGTTGATGTAATGACACGCCATGTGACATTACCATATTTTGTGCGTGAGGTGTTACCCACACTCTCATATGTACTCATTATATTCTTCACAATAACTTTTTCATTTGAAGCCTTCGATGTTCTCAACCCAAAAATCTTCATGATGGACCTATATTTTATAGTTCACATCATTTCAATAAATAGTTGACATCTTGTGGTCTCATTTAAATTTCCAAAGAACACTCTCCAAATCTTCTACAACTGCAATTTGGGATCTTACCTTCCATTGGCTGCAAAATACTCTCATCAATATCAATCAAATACTTTGTCTTTCTATACAAAATTATAGGTGGTGTTCTCAAAGGTAAATTTATCTCAACATTCAATGGAATTTCTTCAATATTTAAATGAGATGGGATAGATGACATACCTTCGATCAAAGATGGAATAGATGATGTACCTTGAACTTGAGATGGGAAAGATGATGTACCTCCTTCTTAACATGTGAGTGATGATGTACTTTCAACTTGAGATGTGGTAGATGGTGTCCCTCCCCCTTGACTTATGGTAGAGGACATGTCTCACACAACGATATTCAATTTTCTCATAGCATGAAGGTTTTTCATTCGTTCCCTTGTGTTGCCAATTCCATATCTCTTGTTGATGGTTGAGGTTCCTCTTCTTCTATCGGGTCCAATCTTCTTTTCTCATGAAGTTCCCTCATATGTTTTGATTTCTTTTCATTCTTAACTTCTTTCTCTTCCTGTGTTGGTTTAATCCTTGACTATTTCATGATGAAGAATTTTATCTGTAGCATAGGGCATGACAATACAAACAATATATTAGTTCCACCATAGGGCAACAAAAAAAGCATAAGTGCACTTGGACACACCATAAGAATAATAAAAGCATGCATGGTATTGGATGATTTCAACATAAAATCCTTATAATAAATTACACATAGTTAATGTCATCATCCAAATGCATAAGAACACTAGTTAATGCCATCAATCCTTTCATTTGTAGCCACCAAAATTGCTAGATATTCACCATATGAGTTTCCTACAAAATATAGCATCTATTTATTCATTCTTTCCAAACAAAACTTGAATACTATAGGTCTAAAAATGTGCATAGCAGTCAATTTAAGCTACTCCAGTATGTAGAAAATCACTTATTTCCAATCCTATCATATCAAAGGGTCTTAAGTTGGTTGTATATTTCATATCAGACCTTAACCAACATTTTCATTTGGATTATTTGTAATTTATATAAGTGAATTTTTCTAATTTGGGGTGAAGTTGAATTTATTTCACAGCCATAGAGGGTTTTACAACAAGTTTGCAACAATAAAAGTGGCAGAAATTTATGGTAGGAGAGATGACTATGAAAGAGTACTTGGATGAGTATTACAAACCAATAACTAGGTTAGGACATCATGAGTAAGGGGATTTGTTATTTTCACATAGTGCTATAATTTGTGTAATAGGAGAGGTGAACTAACAAATGGGAAATGTTTGACCAATACTTGATGCAAGGAAAGAGTTAAGTGTTGTGATATGGTGGTAGATAGTGGTAGAAAAAACAATCTAATGTTTATGGAAATGGTTGAAAATCTAGGAATAAGGATGTTGAGGCATCTAGATCCATTATTCCTTGGTTGATTATAGTAAGTGGATTTAATTTTGGTATAAGAATGGTGCTAGATAAAGTTCAAGATCAAAGCATGCCATGATGAAGTGTTATGTGATATTGTAGCAATGGATGTGTGTCATTAAGAAGTCCATGGTATTTTGACAAAGAAGTAGTGTATGATATGAGGGTTAATACCATTACTAGGAAGTGAGGTACAATTTTACAATAGTGCAAAGTTGTGCATTAAGGAGGAGGGGTTTGTACTGATCACAAATGCATGCAACATTACTAGAATGGATGGTAGCACCACAAATGTAAAATAAGTAGCATCTAGAGAGTTGGTAGCATGAAGGGGCTCATCAAAAGGAAGTAGTCCAAAGAACAAGATAAATTAACAAGAGGATGCAGAGCCATATTGAGTAGTCAATGTATTTGGAATTCCAAAGTGAATGATATGTTGGAGATAGGAAAGAGGTTGATAGATGCGAGAGATTGATTGATAGTTCCTACTATAATGAGTTTAGTGGAGGACATTATAGAGGAAAAGATTAAGGTTAGAGAAGGGAGGATGATGCAACAATGCAAACCATGGCTTTTTTGGTTTCCCAAGAGATGCATGATACTATAAGAGTAGCCAAACCACTACAAAGAGTGAAGAATTGTCTAGGCTAAATGTGCCAAGAGGGGCTAAGGTTATAATGATATTTTTCAACTTGGAACCCCCCATGAATGCTCATAGATGTAAAAAATTGAAAACAAACAATGATGAACATTGAATATGCATTTTAACATAAAACAAAATCAAAGCATTGTATTAAGCATGTATTATAAGAAGTTATAAAGACCATACATATATTTAGACAAGTGGTGTACCTTAAAATTGAAGATTTGATTGGATAAACTACCCAATTCAATGTAGTCTTTTTTCTTCTTACATCAAACTCCTCAATAATTGGAGATTTTCACAAACTTTCTTCCTTTTCAACATTCAATTATATATCTCTCTCCAATAATTACTAAAAACTATAGAATTAAATAATGTATAATGTTAAATTATAACAATTCAATCATGTAATGAACAATGCAACACTACAAACATCAAAATTTGAGTTCATATAATCAAATTTGATGTAAAAACTCTATTATTTCCCTACCAAGTTGTAAACCATTAAAGGTGGTGGAAAGTTGATGCAAAGGTGGTGGAGGAATGTGTAAATTCTTGTATGTGCTTTCCCCAATAGTCTCAAAAAATGTTCTTTTGTCAGATCATGCACAAAAGAAGGATAATAAACAAAGCATGTGGACCAAGTCATGGGTGTCAATTCCTTTTTTACCATTTTCAGAAAGAGATAAAACGTGCTCATGTTATAACGCGCTCATATTTCGGCTTACACTTACAATGCCCATATAAATCAACTTTTCTAAAGCATGCCCACATTTTTAAAAAGGTTTAATCTATCAAGGTTTAGTGTTCAATTTTTAGGGTTTAAGGTTTAGGATCTAGGGTTTAGGGTTTATGGTTTAGGGTTTAGGGTTTAGGGTTTATGCTTAATGCTTTAGGGTTTATGCTTTAAGGTTTATGGTTTATGCTTTAGTTCCAATCCCCTCTCTCTCCCCCTCTCTCCCTCTCTCTTAGGTCTCTCCTTCCCACCCCCCTCTCTCTCAAGTCTCTCCCTCAAGCACCCTACCTACATAACTAGATAACTCTCTCTCCCTCACTCCCTCCCTCCCTCTATCCCTCACACCCTACCTAGATAAGTCCCTCTCCCTCCAACCCCCTCTCTCCCATTCCCTCTCTCTCTCTCTCTCTTAGGGCTCTCCCTCCCACCCCTCTCCCTCTTTTAGGTCTCTCTCTCACTCACTCTATCTCTCTCCCACTCCCTCTCTCTCCCTCTCTCTCAGGACTCTCCTTCCAACCCCCTCTATCTCTCTCTTAGGTCTCTCCCTTAGGAACCCTACCTACATAATTAGATAGCTCTCTATCTCCCTCTCTTAGTCTCTCTCTCCCACCCTCTCTCCCTTGCACCCCCTCTCCCTCTCAAGTTTCTCACTCCCACCCTAACTAGAGATTTTTCTCTCTCTCCCTCCCTCTCTCTATCCCTCCCACTCTAGGGTGATCCCATAATAGTGGTTTGCAATTTTTGGCCAAACTGGACACTGAAATTATTATTTTTAACTAAATCTTCACATTTGGGCACCTATAGTGGCTAAACCGTGAGGAATTTGAAGATGGTGCAAACTGAGTCTAATCAAATTTTGTTTCTCTCTCTTCAAATTCTCTCTCTCTCTCTCTCTCTCTCTCTCTCTCTCTCTCTCTCTCTCTCTCTCTCTCTCTCTCTCTCTCTCTCTCTCTCTCTCTCTCTCTCTCTCTCTGCCTTGTTCCCTCTCCCTCCCTCCCTCTATCCTCCTCCCAGCCTCTCTCTCCCACTCCTCTCTCCCTCCCTCTCTCTCTCCTTCCACCCCTCCCACCCTACCTTGATAAGTCCCTCTCACTCCAACCTCCTCTCTCCCACTCCCTCCCTCTCTCCCTCTCTCTCTCCCTTTCTCTCAGATCTCTCCCTCTCACCCCCTCTCCCTCTTTCAGTTCCCTCTCTCACACACTCTATCTCTCTCCCACTCTCTTTCTCTCTCCCATTCCCTCTCTCCCTCTCTCTCAAGTATCTCCCTTCCACCCCCTCTCTCTCTTAGGTCTCTACCTTAGACACCCTACCTATAAAACTAGATAACTCCCTCTCTCTCTCTCTCAAGTCTCTCTCTCCCACCCCCTCTCCCTCTCTCAAGTCTTTTCCTCCCACCCTCTCTCTCAAGTCTCTCCCTCCCACCCCTTCTCCCTTTGTTAGGTCTCTCCCTCCCACCTAACTAGAGAACCTCTCTCTCTCTCCCTCCCTCTATCTCTCCCACCCTACCTAGATAAGTCCCTCTCACTCCAAACCCCTCTCTCCCACTTTCTCTCTCTCTCATCTTTCCCTCCTCTCCCTTCCACCCAACCTAGACAACTCTTTCTCTCTCTCTTAAAATTCTCTCTCTTTCTAAATATATGCATACATATAAGTAGACATACATACATACAAGAATACATACATACAAGCATACATACATATGTACATACAAGCATACATACATATGTACATACAATCTTACATACATACATACATACATACATACATGCATACATACATTGATACATACATACATACACTGATGCATACATACATAGATGCATTCATACATACTTGAATGTACATGCATACATACAAGAATGCATTCGTACATACATACATGCCATACAAGCATACATACATACATTTATATATACATGCATTTAACAGATTAGCATTTAACAAAAAGCAAGATATAACATGAGCACGTTATTGCTTGCTTTGGGAATCCCTAAGCCTTATGCTTGGATTTGCTTTGGATTTCCAACCCTAAGGCTTGGAGTGCCTTCCTAATGTCTAAAGACATTTTTTTGCATATTTTAAGAAATGTCACATAATTTTGTTCGTGCAAACCATCAAGTTTGCATGTGTTTTGAGGTCAACTCAATCGCACACATGGGTAATCTTAGGCTCTCTCTTAACTATTTGATGATGTAATTTTTTTCACATTTTGAAAATGTTAAGCCATTCAACTTTAATGTCTTTTGTTTGTGTGTTTGTTTTTGTCAAAAAACCAATGTTTAGTATTTTTTACTTTACTTTTTAATCACTCATTGAAATTTGAAATAAATTACATTTTTATAAACTAGACTCCATTCTATACATATTCAAAAAAAAAAAATATTAGTTTTCAAAAGTTATAGGGTTAGCACAAGCACAATTTTGTTTTTCAGTTGTGTCCACTTCAAAAATTAGTAAAAAATCATATATTCATTAAAAAATTATTAGAAAAATCAGGTGTAAACTACTGTTAGCTAATTTCTCACTAAAGCGATTTTAAAAATACCAAAAAAAGTTAATATTTTAGGGAGCCATAAAGACGCTATGTTATGTTTTCAACGCCTATTTTTAAAAAAATTAGTAGTTTAGAAAGTAGACTTAGAGCATTTCTTACATTGTTTTTCTTGCATCTTGAAATTTTGAGTATAACTATCCTCAATTTACCATCGTCAACTCCAAGTATGAAATACAATAAAAAAAGTATTTTGTTTGCATGAATATATATATTAAAATTTCAAGAAAACAAAATGCACCAAAGTTATGGTCACAAGAAATTTTTTGGTTTTGGGTATTGTCATGATTTACTTCAATTGTTTTTTAATGATATTTGAATTTTATTTTCCCCTTTCATCTAATTAGTAGTTTGATTTAAATCCATTTCTATTAAAATGGATATATTTTTCCAAAAACCATGGAGTGTTTGATGTTATACTCTTTATCTTGAAATTTTATTTATTTTTTATTTGGGTGCATAGTGAGAAAATAATCTTATTATTCATCATGAATTAATAAATGAATATAATTTGTTTAAAATTTATTAGTACTATTTTTTACAAAATAACTTACTTAATAAAAATATATAGAAGTCAATCATTATTAGATATTATATATAGAATATATAATAAAATTTGTGTTCTTGTATTTCCTAAATAAAATAATTCTAAAAAAAAATAGATATCTTAAGTACATTTAACTAAAAGACCTAAGAAATATTTATTGATGTTTTGTTTTTTTAAATAGATGTATTTAATTTATAATTTTAACAAATTATATTTTTTTATTTCTAAAAATATATTTTTTCTAATTATTATTTTTAGTTGAGGAGCTATCTTCTTATAATTTTAAAAAGCTAAAAAAAATCAAATGAATTATTTAATTCATATATTTAATTATAATATCATTTTATTCATGACAATCTTTAATCTTTTTCTTTTTCTTAAAACCTCAATGTATATTCTTTTTATTTTTATTTTTAATTTTGTTATTTCGTATATTTTTATTTATTATTAAATATCAATCTTATATTTAATATTAAATATTAATGCTTTAACATGTAAATAGATATCAAATTTAAACAAAAAATAAAAGATTTTGTTAATAATATTATATATAATTTATTGTAAAATATTGTTTATATAAAAATAATTATAAATAAATACAAATTTTAAATTGATATATATTGATATTTTTTATAAATATTTTTGAAATATCTATTCTACTTTCTTCTTATAATTATTAATGAAAAGCATTTAAAAACATATATATAAATATAAATTCATCCAAAAATGTATATTAATGCTAAAGTCCTAGACATTATAATAATTTATCAATATAAAGTCCTAACCAAGAAACATAGGCGCTTTTATTTACTCATGAGCGGAATTGTATTTGCATTTATGTTTATTTGTTGACGAGGTAAGAGAAGATATTTCAGGGTTTGACAAGATATTTCAGGGAAGAGAAGATATTTCAGGGTTTGACAAGATATTTCTTCTGCTCTGCTCTGCTCTGCTAACCCCGTGAAGATGGAGATGAAGATGATGCACAACATTAAATGGATACGCCCCCTCTTTAAACAGGTAACTTCTCCTCTTTCTACCAAACAATACAAAACCTCATCTCACCACACACGCAAACAGGAGAAATCCCCTCCTCACATCATGCACAAATTTAATGTTTTGCACTTCAATCAGTCCATTAGTGCCCTCTGTAAATCGGGAAACACAAACAAGGCCTGGGACCTTTTGCATTCAGCCATAACTGAACGCCTTCCTCTCAATGTCGTATCCTTCACCGCGCTTTTAGGTGGCCTTGGAAACTCTGGTGATCGTCGTAGAATCAACTCTCTTCTTGCTGAAATGAAAGAGATGGAAATACGTCCAGATGTTATCACCTATAATACCCTCATAAAGACTTTGTGTAAAGGGGATCATATTGAGGAAGCACTTGGGATTCTGCACAGAATGAGGCACGCTCATTGTTTTCCTAATATTGTTACATACAGCACCCTAATTGATGGGATCTGCAAAAGAGGTAGAGTAGATGAAGCTCTTGTTTTAATTGCTGAGATGATACAATCTGGCGTTTCTCCTGATATTATTGTGTGCAATACCCTAATTAATGGTCTCTGCAAGGTGGGCAGTGAAGATGAAGCTCTAAGGTTAGTAGCTAGAATGAAACATGGTTATTGCTCTCCAAATATTGTTACATATACCACCATAATTGATGGTCTTTGCAAAGTAGAAAGAGTAGATGAAGCTCTAGGATTAGTAGCCAAAATGTTACAAGAAGGCCATTTTCTTAACAGCTACACATATACTAGCCTGATAGATGGCTTTTGCAAGGCTGGAAAAATGGACAAAGCCTACAATCTGTTTGTACAAATGATGGAGTTTGGTCCTTTTCCGAATGAAGTGACATTTAATGCATTTATTGATGGACTGTGTAAAGATGGTAAGATGGACAAGGCTTGGGATTGTTTCCATGACATGTTCAAAAAGGGTTTACATCCAAATGTAATTACTTATAGTTCTTTGATATGCGGCCTATGTGAATTACATGAGGTGGAAAAAGCTCAAAAGTTGTTCAAAGAGATGCTAGGGAAAGGCTGCTCCCCAAATGTTGTTACCTACAACATTCTAATTCGTCGTTTATGTGAGAGTAACAGGGAAAAGGAAGCATTTACTCTTCTTTCTGAGATGGAAAACAGGGGGCATCTCCCTGATGTAATTACATATAATACTTTGATATGTGCATTCTGCAGAACAGGGGACATGAACATGGTAGGAAAGATGTTAGAGGAGATGGCAACAAGGGATTTGAAACCTAATGAAGTGACATACAACACAGTCATTGGTGGTCTGTGCAAGGCAGGAGATCTTTCTAGAGCACATTCACTCATGAATAAGATGCTAGATGAATGCTTGACTCCTAATGTAGTCACTTATAACTGTTTGATTGATGCCCATTGCAAAATTGGTGAAATAGATAAGGCCTTGAAGTATTTTTTAAACATGAAAGTGGTTGGTATTGTCCCAGATGTTCAAACCTATACTATATTGATTGACTTTTTTTGCAAAGAAAACAAATTGGATATGGCTTTCTCAATGCTGAAGGAGATGAGAACAAAAGATTTGGTTCCAAACGTTGTCACATACCATATATTATTCTTTACTTTCCGGAAAAGACAGGACCTTGAAAACACTCTTTTGTTGATGGATCAAATGAAGAAAGAAGGTTGTGCCCCAAGTGATGCAATTGTCCGGAAACTTGACTGGCTGGTTGAAGTTGGTCAAATGAAAAAATTAAGGGACTTTGTAAATGATGATTCTTTTATTATTTCCAGCTCTAGAAATTGATATTTATGCATTCATTTCAGTGTTATGTATAGAACCATTCTTTTGTGTAATGACTTGAAAGTTACTTTGATAGTCTGGATTGAAGCGTAATTGGATGTTTCCATTCTATTATTGAAGATTTTCCGTTTCAACATATTACAATAGTAAGCAATTTCAGAATTATACTTCAATTATCAAGACTTTTAAACATTTATATAGTTTTCTACATAGTATGAAATGTTTTACGTTTATCATAACAAATGTTAACTTGAAAAAATTGCTGTAAGGGTGTCTGTCACATCAGGTCAACATTTTCTGATATAGTGATAATCAACCCAGAAACCATATTTGAGCTAAAATATGAGTTGTGGCAATCCAAACATTAAACTCTATGCTGACTTTGTAATAACAATTCTGTAAAACTAAAATGATTTATAATAAGAAATGTACTCTGCTGGGGTAAAGGTCAGTATCTACATGTCTATCTTTAGGGAATAACTGATCTAACAGTGTAAACCAGATCATGACCGAAAATTTTATATTTCCTGCCAAGGCTGGATTATCTTCGTGTCTTATTCACCTACTACATTTTCATAATCCAAGTGGTCTAGTTCAGGGGATCATAATTCAAGAAACAGTATTATCTCTTGTATTATGAAGATTCTATTTTCTTATTGTCTGAAATACACTAGTTAAATTAGGGATGTTTAAGCTATTAAAATGTGAATTTTCTGAATGTGACTACACTTTTGCCTTAAAAGAATTTTATTTAATGCTTCTCGACTGGTAACTACTGAGCTCCATTCCCATCAATATTTTGTGTGCCCTATATTTTTTTTATTCTTTTCATTGACAAATGAATCAGGGATATAAAAATTTCTGAAAATGCCCATTCATTCTTCATCCCGAGATGAAAGAGACGTTTGGTAAATTGCTCTGCATTTCCCGTCTCTAAAATTGTTAGTATCAATGTCTCCTATAACTGAAAAAAAATCTTAATATTGAAGGAGAAAGATAAATGTTTAGATCCTAGAGAATCATTCACATCTAAGTTTATTCAGCCATTCATACTTATTTTTCTGATTCTTCCCGAACATTTTCAGGCTTACATCTATATGATTCGATGCAATTTGATTGTCTTTCACTAAAAGTGCCTAAAGAAAAGAAGTTTATTTCAATGTTGAGATTTGTGTGCTGGTTGGTTCGGAGAAAAAACATAAAACTCCATTCATTGAAGTTTTCTTATGAGTGCCAAAACAATTATTTGATGCCAATTGATTTAGGGAAAAACCATGAAACATCATTTCATAAAAGTTTTATTATGAGTGTCAAAATGATTATTGGGGCTCTATAGTTAAGTGAAAGCCCTCTTGTGTGTGATTGTTGGCCAATGAATTAGAGTTTGTGGTAGGCTAATAAACCATGGGTTGCCTAGTCTAGTGAAAGCCCACTTGTATGCAATTGTTGGAGAATGAATTAGAATGGTAGGTTGCTAAACCATGAGATGCCAATAAGACATTCTTTCTTTATATCAAAGAGAAAGAGGAAATATACAACACGATCGATAAATTGAGATCACAAGATTGATCTTTTGGCTAATAAAGGATCTTGTAGGTCACTTATAAGGGAGATCAAAGATTGTGGTAGGCTAATACAAAATTAGTTTCCAAAGAGACATTCTTGCTTATATCAAAGAGCAAGAGGAAGTAGGCAATGTTGGTGTGAATAAGATATATTACCTATCTAGTCCACTAGCAGGGCATATTCACATATTAAGTTTGCTTAGGTCCTAGGAAATCTTTCTAGAAGTCTTAGGTATCATGTGATCTTATCTTATCTTGGCTTTTAATTCTAGTGTTCTAGGTCATTTAATGGTAATTGTCTCATTGTACAAGATTAAGACACATGTTATGATCTTGTCTAATCCTATCTCTCAACCTTGTCTTTATAAGCAAGGCATCTCATGTACATTTCATTTTTAATCAATTAATCTTGTATCCATAATCAAGCAAGCTATTCTTGTCATTTCTCTTTTGTGGAAGATATTTGGTTTGGCAGTTGATCCTGGGAGCTTGAGTCCTTGAGTGACTCTAATAGGCAATGTGGTTGAGAAATTGAGATCAAAGTCTCGTTCTTTGGCCAAGAAAGGATCTTCTAGGTCTTTTATAGGGCCATCATCAAGTACTCTAGTAGTGGTTGCCACTTGTCAATCTTCTGTGACACTATCTTTAGAATAAAACATGAGCCCTTTTTCTTGCAAAAGAACCAAGGATTTGGGCTCATTAGAAATGGAATTTTAGAATGAAGTGAGAAATCATGTTGATGAGCACATTGCATATTGTATTTACACCAATGGTCTTCCTTTCAGCCATGTAAAATCATGATATTGGTAGGAAATGGTGAGAGGATAAATGAGACACCTGCAAGTCATATAAGTTATGGTTATGAAAAGTTATCACATTCTTGGCCAAGGAAAGAAGGTTTGTAGATATTTCATTATAACCTATTAAGGATTCATGGTCCAAAACAAGGGCATCCATCATTTATGTGGATGGAAAGATAGTAAAAGTATGCCCTCAGTTAATGTCATTGCAGTGTGTCCTAAAGAGGCAATATTTTAAGGGTGCTATGTGTGAGGGGCAAGTGAAGGATGCCAACTCTATTGCCAACATTTTCATAGGGTACAAAGAGGCAAAGGGGCCACAAAATGTTCAAGTTATAGCAAACAATTTTGAAAATTGCAAAGTTGTAGGGTGTTTGTTCGAGGGTGGATATGGACACGTGTTTTGGACACCATGTGTTGTTTACTCAATCAACTTGATGATATATAAACTTTCAAATAGATTGAGTGGATGAAACAACTCTACCCTAAGGTTGATGAAATTCATATATTTGTAACTAACCATCATATGTTACAATCCACATTCACATCTTTCTCAAAGTTAGAGTCATCAAAGGTAATTTTTTGAAATTTTAATATTTGATTTTTTAATTTATTTATGATGTAGACGCATCTTTGTTAATAAGGCAATATTGCATCACCAAAAATAGTGACCAATAGTTTGTAATAACATTAGTTGAATAAACTTGGAACTACTAACATTTTTTCTTTATCAATTTCTTGATTGAAGATTAGAAAATCATTTCTTGTAATAATTTGCTGGAGTCCTTCAAAATCCTCTACCATCATATTCCATCACTTGATGTTATTAATTGGTTATAACAACTCTACCATCATGAGAGTTAGTCATATGCAAAGGGATATGGTGACAAAGGGAAAAAATGAGATGTTTTGAATTGGGGTTTGGGTAAAGAAGAATAATCTAAAAGTAAAATAAGAGAATCAATTCAATTTGTTTGTGGTTGTTTGCAATTGATTTAATTTCAAATGACATTTGGAGGAAATCAAATATATATGTTTTGGTGGGTGCAAATATTTTGATCATCTTGAGATAAATAGCTATAACTCACTGTTTAGTTGAAGTCTACAATATTAAGCTTCCTCTTTAATTGATGTAGGGGCATTGTACATGGACTACAAGTAGCCCCATTTTCTACCACAATTTGAAATCTTGAATTTTTCTACATGTATTAGCAACCATTCAACTAACTATTAATCACATTAAACCTAGTTAGAATGAATATAAGAGTAAATGAGTTTAAATTCTACCTAGGCCACTCCTATCAATAAATGCATTCATTTTGGTGCTTAGATAGGGATTTGGGCACTATTTTGGAACCCATACACATTAGGGGAAGAATCGAGAATGCCTCACTTGGAAATATTTTATGTTCGAGAAGAGTTTTTGAAAGAGAGAGTGTCATGAGAAAAGAGAGGGTGAAGAAATAGCTGCCACTCTAGAAACATTTGATTTTTTGCCTTGTAGTAGCAACAAACAGTGTGGAAGAAGAAAGGAGAGAATTACATGTAGGAATGGGAAGGGGAAGACACTAGAGAGAACAATAAGCGAAGGTGCATGAAATAAAGAAAAATACAAGGATGAGATCTTGAGGGGTCACGTAGGAGAAGAAAGAAGAATTTATCTCAACAAGGTAGGCCTCCAATCCAAAATGATGGGCTTTATCTTTTTGCTACAAGAATTGATGAAAAGGAAATGTGAGGAGAGAGAAGTTTGCATACACAACAATAGAAGGGGAGTATGTCTTTCATAACAAAATATGGAAAGAGTAGAGCACACAAGATTGGAAGAAGCTACCACATTCCAAGAGTTTGATTCTTTATTCATAAGTGAGGAGGGCATGGAGTAGAGGAAAAATCCAATAGGAGAATTTGGATGACAAGAGAGGCATGCAAAGGTGAATAGCCCAACATAGGCCATGAGTAGGGAAGAATACAAGTACTCAGGGGTGTTTTGACAAATGACAAGAGGTATCTTCACTTGGACTTTGTGTGTGCATATAAAGAGTGGAACAAAAGCTTTGGAGGGAGGGATTTGAGAGTTTTGGTCTTGAAAGGCGTAAGCACTTGATGAAAAATGAAGTTGCATGAAAGAGAGATTGATTGTCAATGGGAGCCTCATAGAAGGGGAGAGATGTTGTATACAAAGAAAAATACTCTTATGCTATTGTGAGGGAGGGAATATTTAATCTCTTCTATTTTGTAATATAGTAGTTACATATAAATGCTTGCAAGTTGTATTTTGAGTTGTATAAATGAATGAATTATTATTTCAATGTGTATCTCTCAAAGTAAAGGTTGGGAGTAATTGTCGATGCCTATTTCAAGGTTCCATTCCCCCTTATTCTAATACTTGTTTAATTTTGGTTTGGGGAACTGTATATGTGTGCATTTGTTGCTCTCAATAATAGGGTTGAGCATACCAATTTATGTTGAGTGAATTGTAACAATTGAAGAAGGAAGACATCAAGTGTAGGTCATTTGCAACAACTATAGTGTGAGGTGTTTTGAAAATAAGCAATGACTAAACCAACAAGTGTAGGTCACTTGCAACAACTATAGTGAGGTGTTCTGAAAATAAGCCATACCTAAACCAAGAATGGATTGGCCACTAAGGGGCTACTAGCACAATGGTACAACACTCTAGCAACAAATGGAAGGCCCTAGGTTTGAGTGCTAGGCAGTCACTGAATTTCTCAACCACAACTTGAAGATTGAGTTTGACAAAAATGATGATAATAAGATATGCCTCATCTATGATAAATATAAACTTTTAAATATTGTTGCAAGTGACCTTGAAATTGATAAAATGTTTAGGCTTATACCATCAACAATAATCAAGCCTTGGTGATAAAATATGATCTTTCTATATTATGGCATCACTAATTTGGTCACTTGAGCATTGGCTATTTGCTTATTCTCAATAAGAATGGCATGGTGAAGGTCTTCTTTCACTTGAAAAGATGACTGTTATTTGTTCTATTTCCCTTTCTAGAAAACAACATTGAGTACCCTTCAATCCTAGTGAGCATCAATCAAGAAAACCTTTGAAATTGATGCATACTCATATGTGTGGACACATGACACATACTATCAATGTGTGTCTATTTCTTGTAGATCAAAGATGATAATTTTTCTACTTCAAATAGTTTTGAACTATTGTGGAAAAAGGTGATAATTTTTCTACGTCAAATAGTTGTGATGTAACTATCCGGATACTTGATTGGCTGGTTGAAGTTGATCAAATGAAAAAATTAATAGACTTTGTAAATGATAATTCTTTTATTATTTCTAGGGCAGCATAGAGCTAACCAACCATTTCAAAATCGTTGTTGGATATATATTTTCTCAGTTTTAGAAATTGATATTTATGCATCCATTTCAGTGTTACTTATGTATAAAGCAATTCTTTTGTGCAAGGATGAAAAAGTTGCTTTGATAATGTTTGTTATAATTTTAGTTATGATGGTTGGATTGAAGCGGAACTGGATGGTTCGTTCCTAATACTGAAGATTAATTTCTGGCAATTTCAAAATTAATTTATAGTTTTATAGGTAGTATGAAATATTGTAGGGTTTTTATATAATAAATGTAAACCTATAAAGATAGTTGTAAGGCCGTTTGTCACATTCAGGTCACTATTTTGCTGGTATCAATTATCTATTAAAGTTCTCTCAAGATTTATTTTGTGAATACTCTGCTAAGTTTGTAATGACAATAGAAACCAGATCATGACAGTCAGAATTTTATATTTCCTGCCAGGGCTTCGTATTCCTCTAAACTGTGAATAACAAATCTGAGTGATTTTGGTATTTTAATCTCTCTTCTAAAGTAGTAATCAAGTGTGTGCTTTCATATTACTTAATATCCTACTAATTTCTTGAGAAGAAAGATGTAAAATTGAAACCTACTACATTTTCATAATCTCATCTCTTATATTATGAACATTCTATTTTATTAGTGTGAAATTCACAAGTTAAATAAGGGATGTTTAAGCTATTACAATGTCAACTTTCTGAATATGGCTGCACTTTTGACTTAAAAGAATTCTATTTAATGCTTCTCGGCTAGTAACTGTTGAGCAGTTTTCTAAAATTTTGTTAATTTCAAAATGACAGAATATTATTAGAATGTGTATAGATGTTCACTAGATTGTCCATCCAAAAGTGAAAGAGAATGATAGTTGCAACTCTATTTTGGGATTATGGATATGGTTGTGAATCTAAATATGGAGTTATGTCATGATGTAAAAAAGAGAATAATCAAATTAGAAGAAAGAATAAGGAAAATATGTAAACAAATCAAATAGAAGACTAGAAAAATGAATTACAAAAAATAGAGTATCAGTTAGAGTTATGACGGATATTAGAGGAATATGAGAATAAATGAATTGCAAAAAATGAGAATAAATGAATTGTAAAAAATGAGAATAAATGAATAAGGAAAATATATAAACAAATCAAATAGAAGACTAGAAAAATGAATTGCAAAAAATAGAGTATTAGTTGGAGTTATGACGAATATTAGAGGAATATGAGAATAAATTTATTAGGGTAAAAATAAATCTATACTAAAGGAATTGAAGAGTTGTGAGAAGGTTAAAAATAAGTGTGGGATAAACATTCACCCTATGAACAAGAGCTATATTTATAGAGCAAATTGATAGAGTTAAGGATTAGACATGGGATATAATTGTTCAAATAGGGATGATTAAATCTCTCAAAAAGTTGGAAAAGTTATTAGTGGATGAAAGGCCCTTAAATGTGATATTCCAAGAGTTTTAGAGGGTAGAGATAGATGAATGGATTATGGAATGAAGATAAAGAATATAAGTGGGACTCAATTGTTGAGTTGTGTTACTCTAAAGAAGGGGAAGGTACTGAATAGTACAATGCAAATGGGGAAGATTTAGAAGACTATAATGGAAAGGAATACAACCTATCACACATATTAGAGAAGAAGATACAACAAAGATAGAGATCTTTGAGAGTCCCATTTATGATGAAGCCCTATTGGTTTTAGAGAGCACAACCATTCAAAAGTAGCTAGAGGAACTTCTAGAGAATCTCATTATTAATGAAAAGGGAATAAGCGATCATTAGTTTTTTGGAAATGGAATGAGTGACTAAGGGAAGAAGAAAAGATAAATACATTTTTTGTGTAGCAAAGGAGGATAATGCAAAAAAAGAGTTGTCTTATGAATGACATCATCCAGAGCTACGAAATGAAGACTTCCTCACAGAAGATGAATTGGAAAGCATGCCTAAATACCACAATGCACAAAATAAGGAAACTCATATGGAAATTTATGTTTTTAATGGTTTATGTGCAAGTGTAACTAAAAATGGTACAAGTGGTGCAACAAGACATAATGATTTTTAATGAAGGAGGACCAATAAACTTTCAAGGAGCTAGGAAAAAAGAAAGAGAACCAAGGGCAAAAGAGGAGGATCTCTAATTCAACAAGAGATTGGATTTGAAAGAATAAAAATTGTGATGGCACGTAGAGGTATCTTGTTTGGTGGAAGGGAACATCATGGATTGGTTCAAGTAAAAAGGATGGTTCTACTATATAACCCAAACTTTGAATTAGATATTTGATGCAATAACATCCTGAAATAGAAGCAACCCTACATCACCAAAAAAATTGTAATAGTTGAGTTCTTAAGTTTCTTGATGTGTTAACTTTCTTAAAGTTTATTTTCGAATAAATTATCTTTGAAAAGGTTCAATTTTTTTGAAAGAATGAGAGAATGAGGTAAACTAATTCCTCAAAATCAAAAGGCATGTCAAACTACAATTGCTAATTTTAGAAGTGGTTTGTAATGGCTTAGTATTTTGGGGAAAAAATGTTATGTGCATGCTACATATGAAAAGTTAGAGTTATATTAAGGGATAATAGACTATAAAAGTGGTTGTTAGATAAGTGCAAATAAACTTGGATGAAGGGAAGGCCGGATGGGATCTTAGGGTGGGGTCCCATGGAGGCGCTTCAAGATCTATTTTTAAGGAGCAGGAGGTCTCATAAAGTAAAAATAAAATTGCTACAGGATTAATTGGAATCTGTTCCTAAAGAATAGCAGCTCCTACCTTTTAGGACTACAAATTTGAGGGGGCAAAAATAGGGTGGGGCTGGAGATTGCCCCTACAGTTTAGGAATTTTAATTGCCATTTGTCAATCATCTCAACTTTTAAGCTTCCTTAAATTTTGGAGCTTAAATTTTAGGCTGAACTACACAACCAATAAGTTCATGAGACCACCAGCTTCCTTAAAATTTGGAGCATAATATTTTAAGCTGAGTTGCATTAATAAGTTCATGGGATCACCACCTTTAAAAAATTCCTAAAAATACTCAACAGTACCCATTGAAACTTTTCAGGAAGCCCCCCTCCATGGGACCCCACCCTTAGAAAGAGTAGTTGTGTATGAATTTTGATTTTAAAATATAATTTATTTGTTATCTTTGATGTATTTAGAGTGTTTTATAGAGTTCTAGTTTTGTGTGTCTAATATAGGATTAGGCCAGAACTTAGTTCAAAAACCTTTCTTTATAGGTGGTTATATGTGTTTGCATCACAAAGTTAAAGTAGTAGTTTCAATAAATTGAGCGATGATTTTCAAAAAAATATTTATGTCATACATCTGAGGAAGAAAACCAAGTGGTAGATTGGCTTCATATGCGGGATTCATAAGTGTGGAAAGAGCAAGCACAAGTGGTTCTGACAATATCCACCAAGGTGGGTGCTGTGCGGGACTCCAATGCAGGAACACCGTCAAGTGACACTATCAAGTGGTGTCGTGGACCATGATGCCCACAACAAGAACTTACTCAAACTTGAAAGCATACCAAACCCATTTTAATCATGCAAACCCAGCCTAAAAAATCATCAAGTGCATCCATACATTCATCAAAACCATCAAATTGACAATTTTCAAAAATGTGAAAAACTCAATTGCAGAAGCTGGCGACTTGTGGGATGAAGCAATGTGGTAGCTGGAAACTTGTGGCATTGTTACACTAGAAACACGCATGAAGTTTTCCACAAAGCTTAAACACTTCGCAAATTTTGAGTTTATCCATTTTAGCATGTGGGAAAACACACATGAAGAGTGCCTACACCTAAAAATTAGTGATTTTAGCCATTTTGAGAAATGTGGAAAACATGACTACGTAAGCTAGAGCTTTGCAGGCTAGAGGGACATGAAAGATGAAGGGACTGGTGCCGGTTGACTGGAATTCCGCAAATGGCTTCCCACAGACAAATTTCCACATTGAAATTTTTGCAAAGGCAAAAACTTAGGAATTTCAATGCAAATCAACTTGGCATATGGAGAAACTATCAGGCAAAGGCCATGGGGATTATAAGTGAAATTCACTGGTGAATTATTGTGTAAACAAGGATAATGACCCCAAAACCCAAAATGCAAAGCATGAACACAATCCAAAGGGAAAACTCATGCATACCCAGTAAGCACTAAAACATGAAGTAGAAGCGAGCAACTAGAGAGGGAAAAGCAAAAAGAGGGAGTCCATGCTTTCAATGGGGTGTGTGTGCAAAATGCACAACAGGTAATAGGTCTGAACCTCAAAGGCAAGACTATTGTTCCCAGAGCTTTTTGACCGACATTATCGAACCCATGAATAACAAGAGAAGAAGCAACAAGAGAAGATTAATCAATTTTAATTTTAGACAACAGATCAATGCTACATACATTGAGCACCAAACCAACATCAACGAGAGTACGTCTAATGCTGATATTATTAATGTTAACTATGATCATTAGAGGCTCTTCCTACTTTTGTACTTTTGGAGGCGGGAGTTCCTATGGATAAAACGTAATATTTGATGAATCTGCATGAATATGAGTTATCAACACATTAACATATGTCAACCTGGTAGAAGAAGGCAAGAGGATCTTTTGCAAGGCCTCCTGAAGCATACCTTGATAAATTGGAGTAGACTGAAGCAAGTCCCACAATGAGATCTTAGTCGGAGTAACACGAAGTTTCTTGACAAGATCGTAATCACCAGGGGCTTTAGTCATGGGTTTAGGTGTTAAAGGAACACTTGGTTGAGAAGGTGGTAAATAAATAGTTTTATTAACATTTAATTTATTCTTTCTAGTTGAAACAAAAGAAATAGGATTCACCACAATGGAGGGATGAACAAATTAGGGACCTATTTCCCTAGTTTCATTCAAGAAAATGAGATCCACACAATGAAATGACTATCAACCAAAAGGTGAGTCAAGTCAAGGTGTGAATCTACAAATTTCCTATCTATGCAAGGATGGGGGTGTAATCTAAATAGCACTTTGGGGAGAAAGATTAAGATCATCAAACAAACTCCAAAATGCAAGCTATAAAATGCAAATGAAGAACATTAATCAAAATTGACAGAAATAGTAATCAAAAGGTAGATCTAAAAAGGGGAAAATAATGTGTACCTTTCACCAAAAGTCACCTTTTGAAGCTCACTGAGGACTCATTTTCCCTATGGTGAATGGGTCCTAGCTAGGGTTCTTTGAAATCTATTTATGGGTTCTCTTATGTTGTGTATGCACTCCCAAATTCCCGATTTTCACTGTCGGACAATTGAAAATAAATTATGTAGAAGAGTTTTTGTGAAATGACAAATTTTCTTACAACTTTGACAACTTTGCAACTTTCTTCAATTTTTTTCAACGGATCTTCCACCTAAAATCAAACCTTATTTGAACCTTGGATTGTAGATATACAAATAGCATGCATTGGCTTTAATGGATGTGGATCTTGATCATGAAACTCTATTAGAAACAATCCTTTTGAATAATTTAATAGATCTTCAACTCTACATCACCATATTAGCTCAAACGACATGCATGATGCAAGAAATCTTTGACATGATATTGGAATCTTGATTTTTGCAATAATCTTCAATAATTCTACACTTGAATTCCTTGAAAATGCCCTTGAATGCTCTTAATCTCATAAACTTTCTCTAAGAATGCTCTCATCAAAATTGTTAGGTGAAACATAGTGAAATAAACTCTTATTTATACATATCTTAAGATTAATTCCCAAAATTCAAATATCACAAGCTGACATGTGAATACACATTTGAAATCATTGAAAAACCACCAAAAACATAGTTTGAATTTAGGTCATAGGTGCAAGTGAGGACCCATTTTCCAATGAGTCATAGGTCACTTGCCTAGGACACACATTGCTCATGTTAAACATTATGTTATGACATTTATGAATTTCAGGTTTTATCCCTTAGAATTTGCAATTAATTAGGCTTGGATTTGAATTAAAGGGGCTAATTAAGGCAAATTAACCTCAATTAATTAATAAAACCCTAGATTAGTGTGAAAGTGTAAAGGTACACCTTACAACACCAAAAATAAGGCACAATTAAGTCCATTTTATTTAAAAGGGCCCTAAACTTAATGTGAATATGTAAAACACATATTACAACACTAAATTAAGGCATCATTAAGCTCATTTTATTATTAATTATTCATTCCAAAATTAAGTGTGAAAAAAAGAAACTTTTTCCTACACTACACTACTATTATAAGTATGGGCTACCACTCTATAAGAGGGAGCCTTAAAGAAAGATGGGGAGAATCACTATCAAATGGAACACCATTAATAGAATATTTTTTTTAGGAGGACTAGCTAGATTCAAATAAATGAGGAGTCTCTTAGGCCTTTGAGGGGCGGAAGAGACAAATTATATTTAGAGATTCCTTACAAATCCTAGAGGAATCATTCGAATAAATAAGATCAACATCTATCCTTTAAGGATTCGATGTGAGAAGGGATTCATCAGTCACTAATGCATTATCTCTAGAAGAGAGTGCATTGGAATGAAGAGGAGACTCATCATTCACTAATGCATCGTCTCTAGAAGAGAGTACATTAGAATAAAGAGAAGTTAGAGTAACATTAAGAAAAGCATCAATGATTTCATCCTCTTACGCCAAAATATCCTTAGAAGGAATTTCAAGAGAGGGATCAACAAAGAAAATTTAGAAAATAGAAAAGAACTCACTTTCACATGCTCGTAAGAGAACTTGTTGAAGCTTCTTAACAAAGTTGGAAAGGGATAGAAGCAAGAAATATAGAAAGTATATTTTGAAATAGAGATATAGATAAGTCGGCCGAAGGCTGGTGTATATCACTATTGACGACATGGAATGGGGTTTGGGGTAGCGCCCTAAAAAAACTATTTTTGAAGGACAAATCTTTGATTTGTCCTTCTTTTTTGGAAGGGAAAGATTTATCCTTCTTTTTTGGAAGGGGTGTTCATGTTGCGTTCACCAAAATGTAGAGAAGGGGGATTCACTTCTCACACCTCTCTTTATTCTCAAGAGAATCCTAGGGAGCGAACTACCCTAAACTACCTCAGGGAATAGAGTGAGAGTTCCAGAACTAGAAAGAGTAGGTCACTAAGGTTTTTCGGACAAACTAGCAGGTTTTCAACCAAGGACAACAACACATAATACAAATATTAGTGTGGTGCACTGGCATCCCAGAGGCACATTGGCATCTCATATGGACCAAAAATGAGGATCTCTCAGAGAACAACCAAAGTGACTAATAACAATCTGATTACTAAGAACTTCCAAAGTAGAGGAAAATAACATAAATTAATAGAACTAAAATAAGGTAAAGTAAATGATAAGACTAAAGAGGATAAAGAAAGTGCTCATAAAAATCCAAGTAATGAAGCCCCCAACAAGTAAATATCTTCATTAACTGCACACATAAGACCGAGGAAAAATGTTGGGGCTAGTTAGGGGCTTGCCTCAATCAAACTCCAATTTTGGTGTTCCCACCTCCACAGACAACCAGATAAATAGAGAGAAATAATAAGTAGAAATGAAATGAATGCAAGACTAATAAAAGAAAACCCCGCTCATGGAGGAGAACTTGTATCACAAAATAGAGATGCAATAGATATGGGATGCGAGAAATCCCAAGATGCTCAAAGATACATGGTAAGCAAGATATCACATGTAAAGCTTAAGCAAGCCAAAGAGAGAAAGAGACAGTTGTAAGAGCCAAGAGAGCTACAAAGAGTGTTACAAGAACATGAGAGTGCTATTGTAGCAAGCTATAGAGAGCTATGCAAGCAAGATAGCAAGACATGAGAATATCCAAGAGAGAAGCCAAGAAGCCAGAGAGAAGCTAGAAGAACAAATGAATCAAAAAGGTAGCATTTAAAGAGAGAAGACAAGGGAAAATAAGCTTCCCAAGATGTTACAAGGCATTTTAGGTCGTTACCACAGATAAAAGTACCTGACAAGTAGCAAGGCACTAGAAAATATTCGTTTGAACATCGAAATGTCACAGGATGCTAGCGCGACACACAAACATTTGTGGTGCGCTAGTGTCTAGACACACCATGCTACAAAACAATGGGAACAGGAAAAGCACAAGGTTTAACATAAAGTTGACACACAAAGGTAGTTGCTAAAAAGGGGTCCTTAGCATCCTGAGAGGGAAAAAGGCTTATGCAGGGGATAAAATGATCCTACACAAATACTAAGTGAGTGGACACTAAAGCAGATCCAAAAATGTATGTGAAATTACAAGGGGGTGCAATTTTACGACATTATAGAAAGATATATGGGAAGATAAATAAAGATAGAGATAAGTTAGGAAGAGAAATGGGAGAGATGTAGATATAAAGAGATATATAGTGGGATAGGGAGGGAGTAAGGGGGAGAGAGATGTGGAGAAAAATAGAGTGAGGAGAGAGAAGTAGAGAGATATAGAAAGAGGGAGAGAGTGGGAGAAAGGGAGAGAGTGGGAGAAAGGGAGAGAGGGAGAGAGTGGGAGAGAGGGAGAGAGTGATGTAGGAGCATCTCAAATGAATGTGCAATCCCACATCAACCAAAAATATTTGTAGTTATTTATTTTAGTTTTGGTGTGTTTTGGTTTTGGTTTGACCATTTCTTAGCATTGGATGTAGTTGAAATTGTATAGTGACAATTTTGTGGAGTTTCAATGATGACACACAACTAGGCAGTTTTAGTGAAACAATTATTCAAGACAATCTAGGAGGTTTGGTGGTGAATCCTTTGATAGGAAGGTTGTTGAAGATATTTGTGAATTATCAACAAAGATCTCATGAAATCTTCATGCACCATTTGGGAGATAATAAAATCATCTCTTCAGGCCTATCAGTTTGTGAAAATTTTAAAATCTTACAATTCTGGAGGGTTGCAGTAAAACATTTTTGCAAGGGTCCATGGAACATCATAACAAGCCTACACACTAGTTTTCATGTGAATCAAAAAACTTCACTTTTTTTCACCTGCAAACACCCAAATCTGTTAATTCGCAAAATTAATCATCTCTTAAATTGTTGAGACAATAACTCTCATTCTATAATTGATTTTAATAATCAGGGAATGACATGAAGGGTCAAGTGTTGCCTATGGTTATACAAATCTATATTTTGTTTTACATTATACCCAACACAATTTGTATGGGAACTAGTATATAAAATAAAAATAGAAATAAATTAATTACTTAATAGTTGCACTAGAGGGGAGAATATAATAAAAAAATTACAAATTAATTAATTCATTGGTTGTTGTTTGATATCCCTATGGAATGGAGAGGGAGTGTGCAAGTAGTGAAGAGAAAAAGCCATGCCTGACTGAGAAGGGAAGAGTTGCAGGTAAAAGAAAATAAAAGGTAGATTAAATAGATTCTTAGCTGCACATATGGGAAGGTTGAAGTGGAATGTGTAAGTGTTGCATAGGAAAAAGGGTGAGGAATCCAAACAACAAAACTAAGAGAGGTGAGGCTGCCAAGAGGGGAAAGGAGGTGTCTTGCAGACAATAAGAGGCTTCATATCATTTTAATTAAAAAAATCAATGCTCAGATAAATATACAATAAGGGGGCTGTGTAGAAAGGAGACCACACAATAGAAGAGGAAAAGAAGGCAAAAATCACCAAGTAAAAAAATTTGGAAATGTAGATTGGAAGGAGGGTTGCAAAGAAAGGAAAGGGCTATAGGAAAAAACAAGAATAGGAATGGGAACATGAGAAAGAGGAAATGGTCAGTGTGGGAAAAATGGAAGAGTTAGCAACAATTTCATAAAGATTTTGGAAAAAATAATATGTGAAAAGAAAAATAAATGCAGCTAGAAGGAAATACATAGGGGCACATAGGAATTGGTGTGTGAACAATAGAAATTGAAGGTAGTTTGAGTATAGATTAATGTATGAAGAAAAATAATGGTAGTTGTAGGTAGAACAAAGAAAGAGTAGATTGAATGTCAAGTGTAAGAGAGGCTATTGAATGAAAGATTAAAATTGTTGTTACAAATTAGTTTTATGTTGAATGAAAATTAAAATTTTGTTGTTGGAAATCATCTATTGTATTATGAATTGAATTTACAAAATTATGTGAGCCGATGTTTTTCATGAGGGGAGTACTCTCTGTGTCAATTGGTATCTAAGAGAGGGGTTCTGAGCATGCAGATAGATCATCAAACATCAGGCAATCTACACTAGGACCTAGGGGTAGAGAAGAGTGAGAAAGCAGTAGAGAAGAAGCTCGTGAGGACTGTTGCAGGTGTGTGAGGAGTCTTGAGTAACACGAGAGATTGAATCTACAAAGAATGTGAATTGTAGAAGATTGAAAAAAGACAAAATGGGATGGGTCCTAAGGAGACCCGTGCAAAAATTTTTTGGGAGTAGTATTGGGAGAAAGTGGAGAATGAGAAGTTTGAGAAGATGGGACATATGGTCCTCAAGAGGAAGTGGGAAAGATTGAGGCGAGGATTGATAAATTGGAAAAGAAAGTTGAAAAAAGTGAGAGGAAGAGAAAGGACAACAAAGGGAAGAATATTGGAAAAGAGGTGAGAGCAGCCCCTATGAAGGTACATTAAGAAGAAATGAAGGTGAAAAAAATGAAGTGATTATAGTAGTAGAGGATGTTGTCACGGTGGTGGAGAGCCAGGAAGTTGCAACACAAGATGAAGAAAAGGATGATGGGATAGAGAAAGAGAAAGAGGTAAAATTGAATTCTCTTGAATCTAGTGATGAAGAGGTTGAGTTGAAATTTCACATTGTTGAGCAAGTAGATAGAAATAGTGATCATGTGATTGGAAATTGGTGTAGGGATAAGTGTTTTCATATAGAAGTTGTGAAGGATGTTGCAAGTGGGTTTTGGTGGAGGTGGATGATTAGTGGTGGAATAAATTCCATGAAGGAGAGGAGAACATAGATCATTTGGTGGAGGAGGTCAGACTATGGTATACATGAATACATGAGGAGAAAGAAGAAGAGAGTGCAATGTTGTTGCAATGAGATGGCACATGTTTAGGCATGGTGCTGGAAGAAAAGGAAGAATTTTTTTGGTGCACATTCTTCAGTGAAGGAGTTTGTTGTAGCTTGCTTTCAACATAGAAGAGTAGTTTGACTACTCAACTCCATCTTTGTGAGCCTATGCTCACAAAATTTCTACTCGACGTGCCTGATACGAGAGCATCTCAAGCAAATGTGCAATCCTAAATCAACCAAATTTGAAGTTATTTTTTTAGTTTTGGTGTGTTTTGGTTTTGGTTTGACCATTTCTCAGCATTGGATGCATTCAGAATTGCATAGGGACAATTTTATAGAGTTTCAATGATAGCGCACAACTAGACAGTTTTAGTGAAACAATTGTTCAAGACAATCTAGGAAGTTTGATGATGAATCCTTTTATATGCAAGTTGTTGAGATATTTGTGAATTATTGGCGAAGATCTCATGACATTTGCATGCACCATTTGGGAGATATTAAAATTATATGTTTAGGGCTATTAGTTTGTTGAAAGCTTAAAATATCACAATTCTGGAGGACGAGTAAAATATTTTTGTAGGGGTCCATGGGACATCAAAACAAGCCTACACACTAGTTTTTACGTGAGTGAAAAAAATGGATTTTTTCGCATGCAAACACTCAAATTCGTCAATTTGCAAAATCAATCATCTTTGAAATTGTTGAGACAATAACTCTCATGCTATAATTTATTTTAATAATCAAGGAATGACATGCAGGGTCAAGTGTTGCATATTGTTATACAAATCTATATTTTGTTTTACATTATACCCAACACAATTTGTATGGGAATTAGTATGTAAAATAAAAAATAAAAAATAAATCAATTACTTAACAATTGCACTAGAGGGGAGAATATAATAAAAAATTTGCAAATTAAGTTCATTCATTGGTTGTTGTTTGATCTCCCTATGGAATGGAGAGGGATTGTACATGTAGTGAAGGGAAAAAGCCACACCCAACTAAGAAGGAAAAAGAGTTACAAGTAAAAAAAATACATGGCAGATTAAACAGATTCTTGGTTGTACATATGGGAAGGTTGAAGTGGGATGTGCAAGGGTTGTGTAGGAAAGAGGGTGATGACTCCAAAAAACAAAACAAAGATAGATGAGGCTTCCAAGAGGGGAAAGGAGGCACTTTGTAAACAATAAGGAGATGCATACAACTTTAATTAAATAAAAGAAATGCTAAGATAATATATAATAAGGGTTTGTGTAGAATGGAGACCACACAATAGAAGGGAAAATGAAGGAAAAAACCAAGTAAAAAAACTAAAAATGTAGATTGGAAGGAGGGTTGCATAGGAAGGAAAGGGCTATAGCAAAATACAAGAATAGGAATGCGAGTGTGAGAAAGAGGAGATTGTCAGCATGGGAAAAATGGAAGAGTTAGCAACAATTTCATGAATATTTTGGCAAAAATAATATGTGAAAAGAAAAACAAATACAACTTCAAGGAAATACATAGGGGCACATAGGAATTGGTGTGTGAACATAAAAAATTGAAGGTAGTTTGAGTATAGATTAATGTATGAAAAAAATAACAGTAGCTACAAGCAAAACAAAGAAAGAGCAGATTGAATGTTGTGTAAGAGAGGTCATTTAAGGCCAAATTTGAAATTTTGGTTACAAATTAGTTTTATGTTGAATTGAATGGAAATTGAAATTTTGTTGCTGGAAATCATCTATTGTATTATTAATTGAATTTTTCAAAATTATGTGAGTGGTTGTTTTTCAAGAGGGGAGTACTCTCTGCGTCAAAGAGAGGAAGAGACAAGGATAGAAAGAGGGAGAGATGGGAAGATAAAGATAAAGGGGGTAAGAGTAAGAGATAAAGGAGATGATAGAGACAAGTGATAGAGAGGGAGAGAGATAAAGAGGAGGGGATATAGAGATAGAGATAGGAAGGGAGAAATACGGAGTGTGTGTGTGTGAATGAGAGATAGATATAGAGATAAAGATAGAGAGGGGGAAGTAGGGAATGTGTGTGAGTGAGAGAGATATGGAGATAGAGATAGAGAGCCCTGGAAAGAGTATATATAAATAGACAGGGAGGAAGGGAGAGAGAGGGAGAGAAATAGAGAGAGAAAAGAGAAGTAGAGAGATATAGAAAGAGGGAGTGATAGGGAGAGATGGAGAGAGGGAGATATAAAGATAAAAAGAGGGAGAGATAGAGAGATACATATATTGAGAAAGATAGGGGAAAAGTTGAGGAGATAGAGATAGGGAAAAGAGATAGAGAGGATGATAGAGATATATATGAAGATGGAGATGAAAACAAAGATAAGGATTACTATATAGAGAGGGAGAGAGAGGGGGAGATGAAAGGAGAGAAGAAGAGAAGAAGAGGGAGAGGAAGAAATAGAGATAAAAATTGAGGGTGAGACAAAAAGAGAGATAATGAGAGAGGGGGAGATGAAGGGATAAAAAAGTAGAGATATGAAGTCATATATAGAGAGAGGTAGAGAGAGATAAAGAGGGAGAGAGGGAGAGAGGGGGAAACAAATATATATAACAAAAGAGAGTAAGGGAGAGAGATAAAGAGAGGAAACAAGAGGGGAAAATAAATAAATGTAGAAGAGAAGAAAATATAGAGAGAAATAGGGGAGAGAGAGGAAGAGAGATTGAGAGATAATGATAAACATAGAGATAAAGAGGAAGACAAAGATATAAATAGCTCTCTCTATTCCTGTCTCTCCTTGTGCCTCTCTCTTTGTATATATATCTCCCTATCCCTACTTCTATATATATGTATATCTTCCTTTCTTTCTCTCTTTTCTCCCTTTGCCTCTCCATATCTTATCTTTATCTCCCTCTCCCTTCTCTCTTCCTCTCTTTTCTCTTTATCTACTTTCCTCCTTAAGTGTGCAATGGATACATCAAAGACCCATCTTAAAGGTGAATTATCATATCCATAATCAAATGACATGCTACCCTAAGCATAACTCCTTAGGGATGCATATTATCCTTGGATTGTTGGCACAAAATGACTTATCAAAAGTTAGTTTCTCTCTCTCCAACTTCTAATTTAGATTTTAAGTTTTAAATTTATTTTATTATATAAATTGAAATAAAAATTCAAAATACAATTATTCTACAATAAATAAAATTTAAATAAAATAATTAATTCTAATAATTAATTAAGTTTTGTAATTTCATAAGACAAATAATTAAAATAAATTTAAATCTTAAGTCTAAATTAAAAATCAAAATAGCATAAACTAACTACAAAATCAAAATATATCAAAATGCAAATATTAATTAAAATAATAATTTAAAAATATTAATAAATAATAAAAAGCTTGCTTTTAAATTGTTAAATCATTTTTTAAAAAAATACAAAATGACGATTGAGATTAATTCCATTTCTTGCATCCTTGTCCTCAATTCTCAATCATTGATTTCAAAAAATAACTTGTCTACTTAACTATAAATAAATACAATAACTTTAAATTGATATTTTTTTTTGGATAAGTATTTTAAAATATTTATACTACTTTAATATCTTTAAAATTACTTCCTTTCTTATATATTAATATAAACTCATCCAAAAATTTATATTAATGCCAAAGTCTTAAAGACATTATAATAATTTATCAATATAAATTCCTAACCAAGAAACATATCCTCATGGGCGGAATTGTATTTGCATTTATGTTTATTTGTTGACGAGGCAAGAGAAGATATTTCAGGGTTTTGTTCTGATCTCTGTTAACCACATGAAGATAGAGATGATGCACAACTTTAAATGGATACACCCCCTCTTTAAATAGGTAACTTCTCCTCTTTCTACCAAAAAATACAAAACCTCATCTCACCACACACGTAAACAGGAGAAATCCCCTCCTCACATCACGCACAAATTTAATGTTTTGCACTTCAATCAGTCCTTTAGTGCCCTCTGTAAATCGGGAAACACAAACAAGGCCTGGGACCTTTTACATTCAGCCATAACTGAACGCCTTCCTCTCAATGTTGTATCCTTCAATGCACTTTTAGGTGGCCTTGGAAACTTTGGTGATCGCCGTAGAATCAACTCCCTTCTTCCTGAAATGAAAGAGATGGAAATACATCCAGATGTTATCACCTATAATACCCTCATAAAGACTTTGTGTAAAGGGGATCATATTGAGGAAGCACTTGGGATTCTGCACAGAATGAGGCAGGCTCATTGTTTTCCTAATATTGTTACATACAACACCCTAATTGATGGGATCTGCAAAAGAGGTAAGAGTAGATGAAGCTCTTGTTTTATTTGCTGAGATGATACAATCTGGCATTTCTCCTGATATTATTGTGTGCAGTACCCTAATTAATGGTCTCTGCAAGGTGGGCAGTGAAGATGAAGCTCTATGGTTAGTAGCTAGAATGAAACACAGTTACTGCTCTCCAAATATTGTTACATATACCACCCTGATTGATGGTCTCTCCAAAGTAGAAAGAGTAGATGAAGCTCTAGGATTAGTAGCTGCAATGTTACAAGATGGCTATTTTCCTAACAGCTACACTTATACTAGCCTGGTAAATGGCTTTTGCAAGGCTGGAAAAATGGACAAAGCCTACAATCTGTTTGTATAAATGATGGAGTTTGGTCCTTTTCCCAATGAAGTGACATTTAATGCAGTAATTGATGGACTGTGCAAAGATGGTAGGATGGACAAGGCTTGGGATTGTTTCCATGACATGTCCAAAAAGGGTTTACATCCAAATGTAATTACTTAATAGTTCTTTGATATGCGACCTATGTGAATTACATGAGGTGGAAAAAGCTCAAAAGTTGTTCAAAGAGATGCTAGGGAAGGGCTGCTCCCCAGATGTTGTTACCTACAACATTCTAATTCATCATTTATGTCATAGTAACAGGGAAAAGAAAGCATTTACACTTCTTTCTGAGATGGAAAATAGGGGACATCTCCCTGATGTCATTACATATAGTACTCTGATATGTGCATTCTGTAGAACAGGAGACATGAACATGGTAGGAAAGATGTTAGAGCAGATGGAAACAAGGGATTTGAAACCTAATGAAGTGACATACAACACAGTCATTGATGGTCTGTGCAAGGCAGGAGATATTTCTAGAGCACATTCACTCATGAATAAGATGAGTGATGAAGGCTTGACTCCTGATGTAGTCACTTATAGCTATCTGATTGATGCCCATTGCAAAATTGGTGAAATAGATAAGGCCTTGAAGTATTTTGCAAACATGAAAGTGGTTGGTATTGCCCCAAATTTTGTAACCTATAACATATTGACTGACTTTTATTGTAAAGAAAACAAACTTGATATGACTTTCTCAATGTTGAAGGAGATGAGAACAAAGGATTTGATTCCAAACATTGTCACATTCCATATATTATTCCGCACTTTTCAGAAAAGACGGGACCTTGAAAACACTCTTTTGTTGATGGATCAAATGAAGAAAGAAGGTTGTGCCCCATGTGATGCAATTGTCCGGATACTTGGTTGGTTGGTTGAAGTTGGTCAAATGAAAAAATTAAGGGATTTTGTAAATGATGATTCTTTTATTATTTCTAAGACAGCATAGTTCTCATTCCTTGGTGAGTACTAGTCATATCAAAATCACTCTTGGATATATATTTTCCCAAGTCTAGAAATTGATATTTATGCATTCATTTCAATGGTAAGTATAGAATCATTCATTTGTGTAATGACAAGAAAGTTACTTTGATAGTTTGGATTGAAGCATTACTGGATGGTTCCTTTCTATTATTGAAGATTACTTTTTGTCAACACATTACTTTAGTAAGTAATTTCAGAATTAGACTTCAATTATCAGATCATGACCGGAAATTTTATATTTCCTACCAAGGCTGGATTATCTTCGTGCTCTTATTCACCTAGACTGTGATTGACAGATCTGAGTGATTTTGGTATTTTTATCTCATTCTTCTAAGATTGAAGTCTGGTCTAGGGGATCATAATTCAACAAACAATTTTATCTCTTGTATTATGAAGATTCTATTTTATTCTTGTCTGAAATACACTAGTTAAATTAGGGATGTTCGAGCTATTACAATGCGAACTTTCTGAATATGGTTTCTCAACTGGTAACTATTGAGCAGCTTTCTCATCAATATTTTGTGTGCCCTAGATTTTTTTATTCTTTTCATTGACAAATGAATCAGGGATATAAGATAAATTTTGGTTAATTGCTCTGCATTTTCCATCTCTAAACTTGTTAGTATCGATGTCTTCTACAAATGAAAAATCTTAATATTGAAGGAGAAAGATAAATGTCTAGACTCTAGAGAATCATTCACATTTAAGTTTATTCAGCCATTGATAATTATTTTTCTGATTCTTCCCAAACGTTTTCAGGCTTACATGTAGATGATTTGATGCAATTTGACTTTATTTCATTAAAAGTTTCCAAAGAAAACAAGTTTATTTCAATGTTGAGATTTGTGTGCTAGCTGATTTAGAGAAAACCATAGAACTCCATTCCACAAAATTTTTTTACGAGTGTCAAAATAATTATTTGACGTCAATTGGTTTAGGGAAAAACCACGAAACATCATTTCATAAATATTTTATTATGAGTGTCAAAATGATTATCGAGGCTCTATAGTTAGGTGAAAGCCCGCTCGTGTGTGATTGTTGGCCAATGAATTAGAGCTTGTGGTAGGCTAATAAACTATGACTTGCCTATTCTAGTGAAATTCCACTTGTATGCAATTGTTGGCAAATGGATTTAGAGATTGTGGTAGATTGCTAAACTATGAGATGCCTATGAGACATTCTTGCTTATATCAAAGAGCATGAGGAAATATACAACACGATTGAGAAATTGAGATCAAGAGATTGATCTTTTGGCCATTAAAGGATCTTGTAGGTGACTTATAAGGGAGATCAAAGATTGTGTTAGGCTAATAAAGAATCAGTTTCCAAAGAGACATTCTTTCTTGTATCAAAGAGCAAGAGGAAGTAGGCAATGTTGGTGTGAATAAGATATTTTACCTATCTAGTCCACTAGTAGGTCATATTCACATGTGAAGTTTACTTAGGCCTTAGGGAATATTTCTAGAAGTCTTAGGTGTTAGGTGATCTTGTCTTATCTTAACATTTAATTCTAGTGTTCTAGGTCATTTAATAATTGTTGAGGTAATTTTCTCATTGTACAAGGATTAAGATGCATGTCATGATCTTGTCTAATCCTATCTCTCAACCTTGTATTTATAAGCAAGGCATCTCATGCACATTTCATATTCAATCAGTCAATCTTGCATCCATAAACAAGCAAGCTATTCTTGTAATTTCTCTCTTGTGGAAGATATTTTGGTTTGACAGTTGATCCTAGGAGCTTGAGTCTTTGAGTGACTCTAACAAGCAATGTGGTCAAGAAATTGAGATCAAAGTCTTATCCTTTGGCCAAAAAAGGATCTTCTAGGCCACTTATAGGGCCATCATCAAGTATCTAGTAGTGATTGCCACTTATCAATCTTTTGTGACACTATCTTTAGAATAAGACACGAGTCCTTTTTCTTGTTAAAGAACCAAAGATTTGGGCTCATTAAAAATAGAATTTTAGAATGAAGTGAGAAATAATGTTGATGAGAACATTGCATATTGTGTTTACACCAATTGTCTTCCTTGTATCCATGTAAAATCATGATATTGTTAGGAAATGGTGAGAGGATAAATGAGATACCTGCAAGTTATATAAGTTATGGTTGTGAAAAATTACCACCTTCTTGGC
>VDFB02319939.1:0-39147 GCA_007258455.2 Sequoia sempervirens
ACACGCATTCCATCTCTGGAAGCCCTTAACAATAACTCATACTCTTACGAACAGTAAGGTGAATCTAGGGTTTTTCCATACAACACGATAAAAAAATAAAGAGACTACCACCACAACTTAACAAATAACCTCAAGAAAACGAGTACTTAAAAAAACAACTCCATACAAGAATATTTACAAAACTCAACAGTTTCATCAAACAAATAAATCAACAATTCGAGATTATTCGATTCAAAACAAAACTCATTGTTAATTCAAATTCGTACAAATTCATTATAACACCATAACTTTTAATTTTACTTATCGATTTAATTATAATCCTATAAAATTTTAAAATTTAGCCAACCAATTTAATTGTAAATACAAAACTTTATTCCCAATTTCGTGATTAAACTAAATATATAATAACTTTCAAAAGAAATTATCATGTTAAAACGTAATTACAATATATATAAACCTCATTTACATATATATATATATCCATATTCAAAATAAAATAAATAAATAAAACTATATTACAAAATCATTCTATAAAATTAATATTTATATCATCTTTTGTTTTCAAGAAAATTATAATTTTAAAATAAATATCCAAACCCCGTCTACACAAAATAATCATTTGATAAAACTAATAATTATATTACAAACATCATTATACGAAACAAATTCGACTTAAATTGCATTGAATAATATATAATTACAATCTAAATTAAATCTTAAAAGATATATATACATATATATATATAAAATAATATATATAAAATATAACAAATAATATGTAATATATAAATATTTATATATTTATATAAATTAAATATTGATAAAAAAAAAAACCAAATTATAAAATTTACTTTATACATCAAATTCGTATTTAAATAACATATTCATTTCACATTAAAGAAAAGATTTCGAATTAATCTTTAAATAAATTTTTTGAACAAAACCCGAAATCTTTTTAAACAAAGAAACAAAATTTTAAAAAAAGAATCCATACGCAGTCCAGAGTACTGCGCACCTCCCAAGGGAGGTACTGCGTACCTCCCAAGGGAGGCCGCAGCCCCCACCAGGCTGTTGCGTGGTACGCTGGGGACGGGACGGGTACGGCCGCGGTCGTCCTTTCCCATTCCCAGAATTTTTAAAACTTTAGTTTATTTCGTTTAATTTGCTTTACAAAAAATTTTATTCATTAAAATCCTAAAATGGGGATTTCGAATTTCGATAAGATAATATAAATATTTTATATATATAAACATTTTTTATTTTTTTTTGTTCAAACGTACCTCTAAACTGATAACGAATTAAATATATATATATATATATTTTTTTTTTTTATTTAACAAGGCACGCAAGTACACAGAGTACACAGGGAAAAGAAGATAAATTATACAGAAATAGAGCACACCTTTATTTATTTATTTTTATCTAAACACACACATATATACAGATATATAAATATACATATATTTATGCAAAATTTACCACAAATTAAATTTTTCCTACCAGATATAAAACAAATTAGGCAAATAAATTCAAGCCATAAAATAGTGATTTTCTTCTCAACAGTAATTTTCAGAAATAAATTTTATTGAATTAATTTTGAAGGGTTTTACCACCGTCTTCTACAGATGATTTGGTTTTCTATTTTGGTTATTCTAATTTTTATCAGACAATCTAAATCTGGTTATGCAAGTTTAACCCACAAACCATGATTTTCTTTTCAAGACCATGGTTTCCAAACTAAATTTTTATTGAATACACAAAGGGTTTTACTATGGTTTTTCAATGAACAATCTTCAAACGTTTGTAGCAACTAATTTACAACTACAGAATCCTCTTTCACAATAAAATAAATAAATAAATTTAATTTTCAAACAAGAGGCATTTCAACGAAAGTTTGATTTCCAAAACAATACTAAAGGGAGTAATAAATTTTGAGGAACCTGAAATCCCTCGTCTGATGAAGAATCTTTTCTGTAGCCTCCTCACGATCTCCTCCTGCAGCTCTCTTGTCTCGATCCTCTGCCTTCAACGTTCTTCTGAACCACCTTTCTTCTCCAATCCACAATAATTTTACTCAGAAAGAAAAAACCTCAAAACTCAAAACCATCCTTTTCTCTTTTTAGATCCCAAAATAACAGAGTAAAAAAAAAACTTGTGTGAGAATAATTCCCTCCTAAAAATAATAAATCACTAAATAAATCAATAAATCTTTTTCAGCTTTCTTTTCCAAAAAGCCCCCTTTCTTATTGGTTCTTTTCCAGCTTTTAAAAGCTCACCTTTATCTCAAATTTTAATTGGAATAATTTATTTAAATTTAGATATTATCTCCACAAAATTTCCTAATTTAATATAATAAATAAAAATAATAATATTTAATTACTCTCAACAGTATTAATTTAATTATAATTATTTGCACTTTTAATTAATTAAATCATTTTTAATTTATTATATATTTAATTTTAACATCTTTCTAACTCTTAATTAAATCAAATAACAGTGTAACCTTAATCAATTATTTTATGCAATACGATTAATTAATTAAACACTACCCAAGAATAAAATAAATACTCAACAACAAAACTACATACAAGACAAGACAAGACTTCAATCAAACACAACTCACAACAGACGACGGACCTGGGACGGGGACACTTCCAAGCCTACTCCCTTTTTCAACTTTTACCCATTGGGTTGATTTATTGCTCGCCCTGTCCTGCCGAAGCAGGTGGAATCGAGACTTATTCCTGCAATCCTGCATCCAACAAACGTCAAGTAGCACATGTACATATATACATAAAATCAACATCCTATCATGAGAAGGAATTGCAGTGTAGCAGGGCACTCGTGAACAAGTGATGCTACACTGTCCTCTCACCTAATCTATTCTAACAATTATAATATCCATAATGAGCTAACATTTCTAACCAATTTGACATAAGATAATATGATATTAAACTACTGCATCTTAACTAATTATTAAACAATTGCATCATATAATAATACTGAATTACATAACATCACATTGGCATAAAAACATTAATGATAAATCATTTAAATAAACAATAATCCAACAATACACAAAATATCACAAATCATGCTAGTAATGTCATATCAACCGAATAGGTCCACTCAAGGAAACAACATCATCAAACTACAACCAACCAAATCAACCCTAATAGTATCATAGTATCAGCATATCAAGTTAACACATAGAAACTAATAAGTCTAAATAGAAATGGTATTCCTTCTAAGATGATAATAATTGAAAAAGAAGATAATAATCATAATGAAGATCAAGTACCATTGATAAGTTTTAAGAGATCAAATAAAATATTCAACAACAAAAGAAAAAAGAGAAAATAGTTAATGCTAAAGAAACAACTACAACCAAGCTACTATGTTATAAATTCTCCTCTTATGTAGTCTTCATTTCCCTATAAATTGTGGCCTCCTTGTACAAATTAGCTATTGATCAGCATAGTGAAACAAATTTAACATTTTGAAATGGTTAAACACTTTTATTATTTTTATTTGTATAAGTATAATTATTATGGGTTCATTTATCCTCTCCTACTCTTCCTAATAAGGTTCTATTTTACAAGCCTCATATAAATGTTAGGGTTCTAACTTCTAAAAATTGAATAGTATCAACTTAATCTCATTAGACAATGCTCCCCTAGTATTAATGGGGCCAACTTTTTATCTATCAAACTCGGCTATGTTTACATTGAATAAGAATTTGATACATTTATCCTGATACTTGAACTAAGATATCTTGGCTCTAATTTTAGCCATTTTATCTAAAAATTATTGGTGACATATCCATTCGTGTTTAGTTTTAATCATTTATTATTGCAATTAATTATTACAAGGAGATTCTTGAAGCTTGTATTCCATCCCCACCATTTTTATTCTAAATATTTGACATTTTCTTTCAACTTAAAGTCTAAATTTTATCCTTAATGCTATACATATTTTTCTAGGATAACACATATTCATTATATTTCACTAAATGTGTTCAGGCATAGAAGAAAAACCTTCAATATATCTTTAAGATAACTTTGATACCATCAAGATAATCCCACCTTTCATTGCATTAATATCAAGGTTAACTAACCCTTCCTCTTTACATGCTTTTCAATTAGAGTATCCTCTAGTAAAAATAGAAACATTAATAGTGTGGTTATCAAAGAGTGTCTAGGGATGCACACATCACTATTATTAATAAATTATAAGATTGTAAGAAATTTTTATGGAAGAAATAACTATCTAATAGAGAATATAATGTATTAGTACATATCTAACTATTACATATTTTAAATAAAGCCCCTTTAAAATCTATCTTATTGCCATTTAATGAGTCAACTAGGTTCAAAATTATTTTCATCTTATTCCCCCAAAATTCCTCACATTTACAACAAAACTTGATTTCATCTAATTTATCTTATTTATTCTCAAATCATATTAAAATCACCACCTTAAACTCTAATAAATATTTGGTAACTTATTTATTTTATCTTCATTTAGAAAGGGGTGTGAAGGGGATTTAGAACCTTTTAAAATTTCTTTCAAAATAACTAGGAAGATTTTATTCATTGTCTTTCTTTTTGCTTTTAGGATTGGTGTTATGAATTTTGTGCCTTCATTCTTAAAAATTCTTATATCAACTCATTTAGAATTTCCATGATCTTTTTATATGGGAAAGGTCAACGTACAATGAGGTAGACACTTTCCATTTTTTTGATTCCTTAATTAGTTCTTTCTAGGGAAACTTTTAGTCTTTTCGAACACCTTACAAAAATATGATAAATGTGTGGTTATTATTCTTTCCACTCTATAAATTTTTTATGTGCTTGGATATATAATTGAGATGATTCACTCATAATGTACAATGATAAAAATAAATAGTATATATGAAAGAAATATTTTTGAGACATCAAACTACCATTCTACATAACTCTCACGTGGAAATAAGAATATTATTTTATTTTAACTAAAGAAATTGTGTGTACTCTATCTTGAAAATTACTAATTAATTTTGAATTATATACTTATAATTTAAAATAAGACCATCATTTGTAACATGGAATAGATAGGTTAATTTTAATGAAATAAAATATGTTTTTATATTAAGAAAAATTTACAAATATATGGAACTCATACATTGAGAAATTGACTAAGATGCAACTCTGTATGAGAATTAAGATGCTCGAATAATTTATATACCTTCTTTCAATAATTAACATTAGAAATTAATACTTGGCTGATATTGTATACCCACCTCCCAATGGTCTTGGAATGGATGCATTTAGATGGAGAAGGATTTCAAAAGGCTCATGGTATTTGTGGACCCCTCAAAGGCATGATATATAACACATGAACTTTATTTATGAAATTTGGTCTTTTGTTGTTGGCTTCTAGTATGAATGTTATCTATAAGGTGGAATTATTAGTTGAGACTCTCAATCTTCCATTGTTGGTTTCTAGTGTGATTATACAATATGCTCACCAAACTGTATTAATTTCTAATGTTAATTATTCAAAGAAGGTTTTGTTTCATAAGAAGAGACCTATGTTCACATATTCCAAGGCATGTTATTATCCACAATGCATGACACTTCTTCACATCTATACCAATTTCTAAACAGATATAGATTTGCCATTTCCATGGAGGAGATTGATGATTTAAAAAGAAAATATCATGCCATTTCTTTCTTGAGGAGTCATGTTTGCATTCATGATTTGTAACTTCCATCTTCATCCAAAAAGAAATTTTGTTATCATTATGTGCCTGATATTAAAACAAATCAAAACCTTCATTTGAGCATGATCACCAACACAAAGGTAAACAAGTGGAAACAAAAGAAAGCTCGGTTAATGGCTTTCAGCATGTTGGTGGAAAGTCTGCATTGTTTTGAAAGTGGCTTCCTAGCTTATCAGTCTTATGTTTAGTAAGGTTTTGTAATCTCCATTGTGTTATGTATTCAGGTCACAGGTATATCTAGTATGATGCCTTCTTTCAAGTATTTTGGGTGCATAAGAGAATCTGCATATGTACTGATGTATTCAACCAATGTGCTTTTGTAACATTGTAATCAGACAATTGGTCATTTGTACTAGGACCTCACTAGTCTTTTTCATATTTTGTAAAATTTGTTACTCATAATGCAACTAGGGGTTTTCTTGCTGGTTCTTTCCTGCCAGTATGTCCACCTGAACCAGCTATATGTAAAATATTATATATAAATAAAATTATAAGTGCTCTCCCACTTTTGCTTAAAAAAAAGGTTCTTGTAAATGTCCACATCTTTTTCCTTGACATAGTTGTTATTTCTTAAAAGATTTCTTATGATTTTTCATAATGTTGGTCAATACTTTACTGTAACTATTCTATAGTCATGCTCTTAAATGTCATAAGAATATGTCATAAGAGGGTTTCATCTTATAAAGCTATAATAATATTATATGCATTTAGAACATCTTAGACACCTCCCTTGAAGCATTCAGCAAATAACTACCAACACAAAGTGAGATGCCTCATTTCCTAATATGAGGACAAAATAATAAATCAAAATATTAGGATGCAAGGTTGACCCACCTTTCTCAATACTTGGCTAAGCTTATCATCTATTGAGGAGTGGATCCCAACAACAATTGTGCTTAGTGCTTAGAGTTACTAATCCAAGGAATACCTATTCATTTTTTCTTTATTGTATGCCTAATGACTCCTCATCTCAAATTAAATTGTGGGAATGGATTTTTATGCCCTCCCTATGACTAAATGGCTACAAGGAGGTGAATATGATATGGTGGAAAAAATAAAGATACAAGTTGGTTTAGTTCTCATAAACTCTCTAAAAAATAATTAAATTCCTACATCATAACTAGAAATACCATGAGGGGTTTAGATCCCATTTTAGAAAAAAATATTCTTATACTAATCGCTAGTTCACTTGGACCAACTAAAGAGATGGTGAACTAAGGGAAACTTAGTTGTATTGATAGATTAAAACTTAGTTATTTCTCTTTCCATTGTCCCCTCTCCACAAAACACCCTTATTTAAGTAGATTCTATTAAACCTATCTCACATATCACCTTCCAATTCTTTAAACTTTTCAAACTTCTTATTCCTCATACCTAATAATCTATCCTTCAAGCTCAACACTTCCCACCTCAATCAAATTGATCACCTTGATTCCCTAATATCCCTTTGGTTGATGTTCCTAGACCTCATCAAAATGGTAAGTGGATACAATTGTGGAATGATGTGATTAAATCTATTGCACTACCTTACTATGATCTTACAATAAGAATATGGGTAGAAAGAGATCTAGAATGGAAAAAAATATGGATCCAAATAGAAAAAAAAAACTTGTTTTGGCTTTAGCACTTACTAATAACTTTTCTACAATGAGTGGTTGCTTGAACCGTTGAAATAAAACTTAGAATATTTCAACTTAATTGTGGTAGAGGATCTCAATTAAGAGATAGGCTACATTGGATGAAAGGATATAAGGGATACAAATTATTTTTTAGTTATCTCAAACATATTTACATTCTTGAGAGTGGATAATATCTATCGTTGATCAAGAGAGGTAGTTCCATGACAACTCTAATGATATTAAATCCATTTTCCTCCAACATTACAAATAATTTTTAATTGATCTAGTTGAAGGAGATCCACGTCAAGATATAGTGAAAAATTATGGGCATAACAATTATATATTTTTTAACATATATAAAATGTATGGTTGGATTAGTGAGATATTTATAACAAGTATGCAATATGAAGTCAAAATTTATTAGATTTGATTCTTAATAAATTAGTTTTAATGATTCAATTTATAGCTTTATGCAATCTATAAGTTTAAATAGTTTGATGGTATCTAAACTTTATACATATAAAAATATGATAAATGTCCTGATTATTTTGCTTTCCAATCTATAATTTTTTGATGTTCTTGGCTACATAATTGAGATGATTCACTCATATTGTAATGATAAAATTCATCCTCATATGGAGGATTTTATATTATCTTCCATTAAATTCATCCTCTTTATGAGATTCTTATGGAATATTGATATTCTAGTGTGAATTCTTAATTTTAGACATATCTTAACTAGATAAATTTAGGTTCAATGAAGGCAATAGAACTTTTTTTTCACTTACATAATCCTATTTTGAAGTTCATTTATGTTAACAACTATTAGATTAAATATTTTTATCCCTAATTATTTTCAAATAATTTTATACTAATCTTTGTATTCTTATTCTTTCTTTCATCGTTTCATTTAAAATTTGAACTATTTAAGGATGCTATGTTATAGATTATAGTTGTCTTCCAATTCTTTTTAAATTGTTAATGGTATGAAAAGATTATTGATGAGTAGATAAATTATTACAACTATTTTAGATTTGTATTCCCTTTATCTAGATATATTATTTACCAAAGCCTCATTGCTCTTTTAGGTGTAGTGTGTGTATATATATATATATATATATATATATATCTATATATAACATGGAAAATGTAGATCATGTTCCACCTACACCAGATTCATTGTTTGCAAATACTAGTAATGAGATTAAAAAATTGAGAGATTCATTAGCATAGGGTGCAAACCCGGGGATATATAGTGAACCATGCATGTTAATATTGCATAGTCTAGAAAAACTAAAAGATGAACTTGAGAGGACTAGTGCATATTCCTCAGATAGAGTGACTACTATTCTTTCCCGCATGCAGGAAGAAGTACACGGTGATGTTCCCCTTAAAGAAATATAGGATAGTGTCACCAAAGAAATGATAAAAGCCACTTTTTTTCCATTTTATCAAAATGTGCGTAAGGTTAGGGTATACCGTGTCACTAGATGTGTCAATCATGCTATGGCCTCATTGATCTACCCATGATTTCTCACAGCACATTGTCTATACCCAAACAATGACCAAATTCCATTGTATTTTGTTCAGTAGTTGTATGTTGAGGTCCATTTGGGCTTCAAAGTTAACTACCTAGACATTCCACCATATGTTGGTTAGGGGGATGGCAGGATTGTTGATAGGCCCACCTATTGTCGAGCAAATAGACCACCCCCAGTGTTTAGGGTATTGGTTGCTGAGAGGTCTCATGCTCTCACCCTAGCTCTAGCCCCCATAGCAAATGAGGTTTTCATTGCTTCCCGAAAGGAAGCAATTGACACTATAGGTGACATTGCGGCTGCCACCACTAGGAGATCTAATGATCTTGTAGGTTAGTATTTGATGTCCAGACATTCCCGATCCATGCCATTTTTAGTACAGTGGACCACCACAGATCCTTTTACAGTGGTCGACATCCCTACTCCTACACAGCTTGATGCACTTACAAGAGATATGTCGCACATGACTCTACATTATTTGGCTGAGGACCTGTTGGAGGCATATGCCAACATTGCATCAGACAATGAGATCTGTATAGAGCATGTTAGAGATCATTTGATATACAAAGGTCATTCAGTTCTAGGATCCCATCACTCTCAGCTGAGCACTAGTGTGCATCAAGATCCACCTATAGTTCATTCGGAAGCTACACAGACTATGGGTTTTACTGATATGTTGATTAGTTCTGGTTCGTCATCGTTGATGCCATCTCACCTTCATAGTCCTCTACATTCATCATTTCTGGAACAACATGGGATAGATCAGATGGATGCAGATGTTGATTCGTCGCTTGACCGTTTGGTGGATATGGTGGAGGTGACTGTTTCAGAGGACTTAGGTCATCCAATATCAGATGATATTCATGTATGTGTGCATGTGCATGTTCCAATTCTTTTTTCATTTATTTTTTCATTATTATTATTATTATTATTATTATTATTATTATTATTATTTTTAACTAGATATTCATGTAAGTTGATATATATATGTATATATATTGTTACAGGTGGACATACCTCATATCACTCCTAGCCTTGGTCCAGATCGTGTGCATGATCGATGTGACTCTGTGGATGAACCTGCTACTAGTGGACATGTGATTTTTTCTTTTTTATATAATCACACGTGTATATGTACATGCAATATTTATGTATGCATAGATCTAGATTGATATTTAAAAATACAAGTTCATTCAAAAATAACTTTCATAAAATTTATTTAATATAAATTATATGTATTTAACACATCTTGTACACAATTTTATTTACAGGGCTCAGCACATCCATTAGAGTAGGACCGTTCTCATTCAGATGGCCATTCGACTAGGAGTAGACATTCATATCAGGCCATGCACACTAGATTTTTGATCTTTACCACATGCATTTGCTTATACATTATGATCTTTAGTATTTGAGATTTGATGATCTCTAACTTACATTTGCTTATTTGTTGATCTTTAGTATTTGACATTTGATGATCTTTAATTTACATTTTTCTTATATGATATGTACATATATTTTCTTATATGATATATACATACATTTGTCTCTTTGCTTATAATATGTGTTATGTTTATATGTATTGAATCCCTTTACATGTATGTACATGTGTTTGCTTATGGTTTAAACATGTTTACACATAATATATGTATGCATTTGCTTTAAATATTCAATATACATACATGTTTTCTTATTTTATGATCTCTTACAACTTACATTTCCTTATATTCAATATACATTTGATCTCTAGTAGAATTTTAGGGAAATCAATGCCACTTTATAATTAAGTTCATTCATGTTGATCACAATAAATATTTTTTTAAAATGACTTAAGCAACATGAACCATTGAGTTGAGAACAAGATATAATCTTTTGACAAGTAACTTGAAATTCAATTCAAATATAATTAAGAAAATTCTAATTCAAATTATACCTCTATTATACGTTTTTGACAAGTAACTTGAAATTCAATTCAAATATAATGAAGAAAATTTAATTCAAATTATACCTCTATTATACATTTTTGACAAGTAACTTGAAATTCAATTGAAATATAATTAAGAAAATTCAATTCAAATTATACCTCTAATATATATTTTTGACACTTTAACAAAATTCTAAAATTACTAGATATGTTGTGCATACCTATGAATTAAATAACAACAAACTCCACAATGAAATAACTTGTTTGTTTACTACTTGATTCATTTAAACTAGGATCTAGTTATTCCATGTACACTAGAATAATTTTTTTCCCATCCTAGATATGCATATAAATAGAAGCTTATTTTTCATTATTCTGGATATCAAATTGCAAGATTAATTGTCATTTATATCACTTGAAGCACAGATTTTGGAGAAGAAGTTTTTGCACATTTATCAAGGAGGCAAATATTGGAGCTCGACAACTTTTCATTTTTATCAATCAAGGAAAAAATTGGAGGATAATTTAACTAAGTTGGTAGAGGACTTGTTTTGAGTAATCTTTAAGTTGAAGAAGAAAATGGGACAACAAAGAAAAAGACAAAATGCATCTCAATGAAAATTGTCAAAATAAAAACATAAGAGGCGTGAACAAAACTTGGAAAATTATCATAGCAAGAAACAAGGTACATGGTTGTTTCTTCTCTCTCTCACTCTCAAGTGTGTGTTTAGGACTTTTACTTTGAAAAAACATGAGTATTCATTTGATGGGATGGAATCCATAATTTGTGCATTACTCCACCATAATCTGGTTAGTACACCTAAACATAAATTTGTATGTGCATACATTTTGCATTGGCTTTCTTATTAAAATTAGAAATGTTTAATCTATGACCATTTTTCAACTTACAATACCCCAACTTAAAATGTACTCTTAAACTAAAATATTGTACATTAAATCCTTCCCTACAAACCTTACACTTATCTTTTACCAATACCTTTGTTTAATGTTTTTGTCATCACATTATCATTGTTGAGTATTGCATCTACACATTTTTCTCTTTACTTTGTTCATGAAGAAAATGATAGTGTACTTCAATACATGCTTAGTTCTCCAATGAAACCTTAAATTTTGTGTCCCTCACTATGCCACTTTGATTTTCATAATTTTTTCAACCACATTAATTATTTTATGGCTTTGCAAATTCCTATATTTTCTTTTGCACTTTGAAAGAAACCATTATTTTTTCTTAATTATTCATGAAACTACACCTTCATGTACAATGAAGTAGCATTCTAATGTTGATATTTGGTGATCAATATCCCCTATCCAATCTACATTGCAACATCTAATTAGCTTAAGATTTTTCTAAACTCCCATTGAATTTAATCTAATGATCAATAGTTCCTTAAAAATATTTTTTAAATATTTTAATAAATGCCCAATTCTAATCTCTAGAATTATTGGAAAATTAGAACTCAAATTATACTTAAAGCCAATGCAATGTCAGGTTTTCTAGAGACTAACACATGTATACATCAAAACTCAAGCTATATGGTGCCAAGGAATAATAAATATATATGATAGATTATTCTTTAAATTATGTCATAACACACATTTGTTTTGAAGGTTTCTAACCATGTCATTGCACTTGAATGACTATAAATACATTTAAATCTCCTCAAGTCATCTTGGTCATGCAAGTTGCAATGTCTATATGATCCTTGACTCCAACTCCTTCAGCCAATTCTTTTTGTTTCAATATTTGTGTTTTGTGTCTTTGGTCTTTTATTTTCATCACTTGAATGTTCTCAAATTATTTCTATGTTTTATTCTCTAGGGATTCCTCAAGCTAGAGTCGAACCAAATCTAGATATTGGATCAAACGAATACGTTGAAGAACACATGGACCTTGAACCTACCCTTTATCTCTCTCCCACTCCCCCCATCTCTCTCTCAAGTATCTCCCTCCTACCCCCACTCTCCCTTTCTCTCCCACTCCCTCCATATCTCTCTCTCAAGTCATAATTTAAAAAGAATATAATTTATATTTATATTAATATTATAAATTAATTTTTAAGAGAGGGGGTTCGACCAAACATCTTTAGAATGTTTGACCAAACCCCATTCAAATCTATTTTTTTATTGTATGTTAAATGGGTTCGGTCGAACCCACATTCGACCGAACATTTTTTTTTGTTCGACCGAACAGTTGTTCAACCGTACCCGCTTATTTTCACCCACATCCTCTCAGGCACCAAAATTGCTCAGAATTTTGCTCTTCGAAGCTCAATTTGAGAATGAAAATGGAGGAGATCTCAAAAACCCAACTAGTATTAGGTTGCCCTCAAAACGAGCTATCCAACGAATATAATTTTAATAAGTTTTGATTATATTATCTTTTTTTTAAAGTTTTATTAAATATAGGTTTTTCATCGAAAACAAAACTCTTTGTTCTGCACATGTGGAAAAATAGAAGATTATCAAAAAAATATTAAAAAAAATATGAGTGCACCAGATATTGGAATCCTTGATCCAACAAATAAAAATAAAAATTTGATATGTACAGTAAAAGTTATGCGTTATACATGTTATGTCTGAATTGTAATTGATTTGACTTTGAAACTTGATTAAAAAAAATCAATAAAAACTATCTAACCAAGTGGAAGCACTAGATATCGGAGTTACAAATATAAATTCAAAATAATTGGAATTTTATCTTTCAAGGAAAAAAAGTTATGTGTTATACGGTGTGCGTCACTTTTTAAAAATGCTATTTTTTGAAAAAACCAATTTTCATGGGAGATGGAAAAAGAAGTGCAATCTGATTCCAAAAATTTTGAAAAAACTATTTTTAGAATCTATAGACAAAATGTGACAAGACTCTAGTTTGCATCATCTTCAAATTCCTCACGGTTTAACCGCTATAGGTGCTCAAATGTGAAGATTTAGTTAAAAAAAAATTAGTGTCCATTTGGCCAAAAATTGTAAACCACTATTGTGGGATCACCCAATGAAACCATACACGACATCTATACAATAATGCAAAATTGATAAGATAAGTGGAGGAAAACATATTAAATTATATCATTGTCTACAAAAATGTAAGGAGAAATTATGGGTCGACAATATATGTCATGTGGAAAACATGCATGATGTGTAATCCTAAAACTAGTCAAAAAATTGGGACAATAACACTATACCCATTAAATTTCATGATTATAAACTAGGGATTTAGAATAAAGCTAGACGATGTTCTATTTTATTTCATATTCTATGTAATGATTTCAAAGCATATTAAAGTGAAAGAAATCATTTCAATGAAACCCTTGATTCCATAGAGATAAATGATAAAAACACAACAAACTACACATAGGAAGTATTAAAAATTTATTAATATACCTGCAAAATGTAAGAAGGAAGGATTTGGGTGTGTTACTTGTGAGTAGAGGAGAGCACACATTGAAGAGGATCCTTCATAGAGTGTCGCAGGATGGAGAGGAAGGCGGGAAGAAGTCCACGGGGAAAAAAATGTGTATATACATATATGTGTGTGTGTGTATATATACTTATATGTATACATATGTATATGTATATGTGTTTCTATGTATACATATAGACACATAAATCTATGTGTGGTGACATATTCCTAAAACAAAGAAAGCCTATACCCAAATTGAATTGTAATTACTTCATAGTCACTGAAATAATTTTACAATATAATGAAACCATACACGACATCCATATGGTGATGAGAAATTGACAAGATAAGTGAAGGAAAATAGATAAATCAATATTATTTTCTGTAAAATGTAAGGAGAAATGATGGGTAGAGGTTTATTGAAACAAGGAGATAATGCATGATGTGTAATCTTAAAACTAGACAAAACATTGGGACAATAACCCTATACATGTCATGTCATTGAAGCATAAACATGTTTGTCAATAACAAAAACATAAACATGTATGGTTTGGAAGACATAGGACTACAATGCAACATACACTGTGTCATGAGTGTACATCTACGTCTATGTATATATATCTATATGCATCTATGCATAGATGTGTATATATATGCACATATATGGATATGTATATATATGTATATACATATATGTACATATATATACTTACATACATATATATATATATATATATATATTTGTGTGTGTGTGTGTGCATATGTATATATATGTATATATATGTACACATGTACATATATGTACATACGTACATATATATACATGTACATATGCACATATGTACATATACAAATATATATATATATATATACATGTACATATGCACATATGTACATATACAAATATATATATATATATATATATATATATATATTTGATGGGAGAATAACACATACCCATTAAATTTCATGATTATAAATCAAGGATTCAAAATAAAAATAGACAATGTTCTATTTATTTCACATTCTATGTAATTATTTCATAGTATAAAGTGAAAGATATTATTTCAATCCTATACACCATACAGATAAATGATGATAAAATACAACAAACTGCAAGTAAGAATGAGTAGATGTAGGAGATAAATATTTCAATTGTATATTTGATGTATGTAGTTGGAAACCCTAACAAGAATGATAAGATGCAAGAGATAAAGATATAACTATGATATGATTAAAAAATGGATATTGTTGTTGTTATTATATTTAATGTATTCATTTGGAAAACTTAACATGAATGATAATATGCACGTGATAAAGATGCAACTGTGATATGATTAAAAATTGAATAATACCGACTTTTATAAATTTGGACCCTATAATTTTTTATATTTGATTGGAAATAGTATAATTTGTATGCCTCAAAATATTTTAGAGTACACAAATAAAACTATTGATTTGTGAAAACATGGATTTATTTATTTTGGGTATACCAACCTGAAGAAGCACCCTTTAATCAGGAATGTGCAGAGGTTGCCTTCCTAAGCTCTGAATTTTGTAGATGATATTCATTGAAAATAGAGGAGAATTTGTAATGAAAAAGACCTTGGAAATTCCCTCTTATAAAATCATTCGTATGTGGAAAATGAATGCATTGATTTGGGGTTTTTGATTTTCAAATTTGAATATATGTAGAAAACAATCGGTCATTTCATATTGCAGTTGTCATTTATGTCTAATTTCTATGGCGGCTTGAATGAATTCAGTTTTATATTTGATTTAGTATTTGTATTTTTTGTTTATTGGGGAGCCTTATACCATTTCCTCTATGTGTAGGTACCAATAGTAGATGAAGTTCATGCATGAAAATGTGAAAGGAAATGTGGAAGAAAGTGCAATTAATAGTCCATAAAGCTGATAGTTGTTTTATATTATGGCATATTAGGCACCATTTTATATTATGACATATTAGGCACCATTAACTCCACACATGTATATGTAAATACAATACATTTTAAGTTTTGGGTCACTTGCATATAGTGATAATTGTAAATGTAAAAGTATTTTTATAAATGTAAAAGTGAGTTATTTTGTACAACTTACCTTATGTTCGAAATAGTACGTGTAAGTAATTGTTTTTTTTTTTTTAGTCAACTACACATTCACTAGTGAACTTATAATGACTTACACTTTCGGAGTAGAGGATGGAATTTACCCAAGCTACCACAAAGGCCACCTACTCGAGATGACGGGATGGATGTCAATAAAGGCGACTTATATTCTACGTCTCCTTCTGATTTAATGTTTGGCGCCTGTACAAAAATTTGTAAATAATTTTGGCTGATCCTGTCCCATATGTCCATGTATTGAAACCGTCCGAGGACTGGACTGAGACAAAAGAAACGGCGGAAAACAGCGAAAAAGCATTTTCAACAGTTGATCTGAAAAAATAGGTTGTCTATTTCATATAAGAAACGCCTTCCAAGACTCCACCCACTATCAGACTGCTTTTCATACGATTGGTACACTTTCTACGTCAGTACATAAGATTTCATAAGTGGTCTGAGAAACATACAAATTCCTAGACAATAATTTCATGTGCACACTCAAAATCTTCATTTCACATCACACCATGCTGCCAGACGTTTAGTCCCTACTGGTTAACCCTGCACCAGGACATTTAGTGCCTGAGAAATTGTGGTGTCAAAGGATAGTACTTGTACACCATCCCCTCAAATCATTTCGCCTTTCCTGAGCTTGGACTGCATGCGCATCGTCCTCTCTGGAGTTCATCATGGAGCTCACTTCCTGTTTATAAAGCTAAGAGTGCCATACAAATAATGGAGACGAGTTTCTGCTTTGATAGGTGTTTTAGGCGGTTGCATACGTCTACTGATTCTCCATTTCCTTGATGAGTTTATGTGGAAAATGTGCTATCTTTAGCTATTCTTATAATTTATATTTGTTTGTTTTTGGTTTTAGAATTGTTGGTTTTTCTCTTTCTAAAGATCTAGTAGCCGCCCACATACTAATAACCATTCACTAATACATGATAATAAAAAGTTCACTAAAAATATTTACATGGATCAATAGTCATCTATTTGTATGTCCAGTAGTTAAAATTTGAATATTTAATTGAAAGAGTTGTGCAACTTTATTGTTACCCATAGCACACGGTTAGTGGGGCATTTGTGCATAGGTAATGGTCAAAACATTTATTAGAGGAATATGTATTGGATCAGTCATGTAAATTTTTTGGTGGTTGTAGCACATGGTTATTAGGGTGTCTATGAATATGTATAAGACATTACTTCTAAATGACCACTCTTTTACCTTTGTGCATATAATAAATCCTCCTACATTCATGGTAACTATTCAAAAGCTAAAACAATAGCTTTAAGCTCTTAAATCACATATGAAGAAACTATAAAATAAATAATGGAAATCCGGCGTACTGTTTAAGAGCTTAGAGTGCGTGAAGTTAGGGTGAGTAGCTACTGAGTCATTTCTCCTAATGAACCTTTCTTTGTATCACAATGTTACAATATATTTGGGTGTTGAGATTCCAAACCCTTCCTCCTTATCTATAATGAATCCTCCTATTATTATTACAAAATATTTCTTTATATGGGATAGAAATGGGATCAGCCTCTTTTTATTGAAACTCTCATAGGAGAATCAACATGCCTACTTATCAACTAGCACAAGGTAAGTTTGGTGGACATGTTTATTGATGCTTGACTTTTTAATAAATCATTGGCTATTTAGGTGGATAAAGAATGGAGACCATCAATCAATGGTGATACCAATATATCCAAGAGGGTTTTTTTCATGGAAACCTTTTCAATCAAAGAGGAGATATAACCAGTTTTTTTAAGTGGTCCTTGGTTTATGGGCTCTACTGGTGTACTATTTTACTCACATTGGATGTGTTCTATCCTAATTGTGATATTGCATCTGTTCAATAAGTTTACTTGGGATAATATGAATATTTAATTATTCTCTCCTAGGTAGCTAATAGTGACATGTGTACACCTTGACTTGAGGTACACAAGTGCCACCACTACCTCGATTAAATTGAATTAATTCACCTCTTGATTGAGATTTAACTCATACTTCTTGGACTTGTAATTTCCTGGATCATGCATCTAAGAGGTTTATGTGTGTGTGTGTGTGTATCCTCCTCTATCTAATTTATATTTTTGTAAATTTTCTTAATATTACTTTTCTCTGTGAACCTATATATTTTTCTATTAGGAAAATAACTTTTTATGCTAATTTGATTTCATAATCATTAATATTTATAGTGTCATAGTTTATATTTCCTTACAAGTGTTAGATTTTAGGTTTTTTTCTATTTTATAGATTCTAATATGGTATCAAAACTTTGGTGTTAAGGTAGAATTTTTAGTTTTGAGGGACTTAATCACTTTGCATGTGTATTTTCCTAAGACCCAATTTTCTCTTCTTTTTCATTATCAAATGATCTAGAGAATTAGACTAGTTTGCAAAGAATAATTAACTCCTAAGTTTGTAGTTGTGATTTCTAGATTCTCAATGTTTGTAACATTTCCGTAATCATGTAAACATAGTCAAAATTTTCATAGCATTTGGGAGGCTCAAAAAAATTAAGATTGCCTTTTTCCCCCTTGATTTAGACTCTAGGATTCCTATTTTTAAGTAGAGGTTTTCTCATTACATCAAGTGAACTATTCATTTTTTTAACATTTTGAGGTCAAACAAGCCCCGTCGTTGCTTTCAAAAAGCCCAAAAACCTCTATTTTCAAAGAAATATTGCTAAAATTTTGTGTTAGAAGTACATGTGAGATAAAATTTATCAAGAGAGATTATACAACCTTTGCATAGGCATATGAACTATACATTATTTATTAAAATTGGTATAACACATAGGATTACACTTGCATAGTATATTCCAAATACTATAGTAGGGGTGGTTGAGTGGTAGTATCTATAACCCCACCACCACCAACTAGAAGGAACCATCACCAATGGAAATACCAAGCAATGATAGCTTTAAGTTGCACCATTGAATCCTACCACCTTAATAGTGAATCTTAATCACACCAACCTCTAGAATATACATGAGGTCTAAATCACTATTTGTGTTATGAGATTTCTTGGAAATATTTGTTAAAAAACAAAAATATAGTAGACCACTTTGAGGGGTTTACCAACAATAAAAAATATGATATGAATTGAATAATTGATTATATGATGATTTGGGAGGAACATCTCCCCTTTATTTATAGGCTTAACCATGTAGAAACATACCACTTCATCCTAATAAAGATTATTTAAGGTATTAACTAAAAAAATTGTTAATGTTAAACATGTCACAAGTGTTTAACTCATTATAATTAGGAATATATTTTATATTCTTAGGATATATGATATTCTAGGGCCATAACATTAGATAGAATCTAACATGCCCTCCCCTCCAAAAAAGCACTATCCTCAATGCTTAGTAATTTTGGATTCTTTTGTGTGAATTATTCATCTTCCCATGTGACATCTTCAATTGGCATATATTCTTTCACTTGATTAGCAACTCAAAGATAGATCTATTTCATAATTGTTTCACTCTTTTCTCAATAATTTTCTCAGGTTCTAAAATAAAATTTCCTTCATCTAACTCTAGAAATCCTAATTGGATTGGAATATTGTTACTTATTACTTTATTTAAACAAGAAACATGGTAGATGGAATGGATTTTAGAAGAGGGTGATAGTTCTAACTTATAAGCTAAACTTCATATTTGATGGATAACCTTATAAGGACCATAAAATTTAGGTGTGAGTGTCACGTTCTTATGATTTTTAATGAAAATTCATTTATTTGAGTTTGTAATAAAAGAAATATCCAATCTCCCTCTTCAAAATGCTTCTCACTACGATAATGATTAGCTTGTTGTTTCATTCAATTTTGAGCCATAACTAAATTATCCTTAAGGATTTATATTATTTTTTGTTGGTGTTGAATATCATCCTCTACTACATGAGCTTTGGAATGAGCTTGTAAATAAGTAGTATATGATGGAGGGTAGCCATAAAGAGCCTCAAATGGAGTCATTCTAGTGGATGTGTGAAATGATGTGTTGTACCACCACTCTACTAATGATAGTCATTTGGACCATTGTGTTTGTTTATCAAAATAAAAATAATGTAAATATCCTTTTAAATATTTATTCACAATTTTTGTTTGGCTATCTGATTGCGGATGATAAGAGGAGCTATGTGCTAGTTTTGTACCCCATGTTGTAAATACGTTTGTCCAAAAAATGCTAGTGAATATAGGGTCATGATCACTCACTATGATTTTAGGAATTCCATGAAGTTTTTGTACATCTTCCATTAATATTTTTACCATGATACTTTCTTGAAATGGATGAGAGAGTCCAAAAAAATGTGCATACTTGGTGATTCTATCCACAACAACAAAAATTAAATCAAGATTATTAGATTTTGGTAGACCTATAATGAAGTCTGGACATTGATATTTCCTTCCAACATTGTGTTGGAATGCCTAAAGGTTGCAAGAGGCCTGGAGTCTTTATTTTTTCACCTTTATTTCTATGTCATATTAAACATTCAACCACAAATTTATTGACATCTCCTTTTAGACCTTCCCAAAATAAATAATTCTTTATTCAATGATAGATCTTTAAAAACCTTGAATGTCCTCCTATTGGTGAGTCGAGTATTTGAGATAATATGTCTTGTTTTAAATTGGAATTTTTTACATAAAAATAATCTTTGTACTATAATGAATCTTCTTTCCAAACATACTTATTGAAAGAAGACATGGGTCATGTTGAAGTTTTAGAATGAGATTATGTATTTGAGGATTATTTTCCACTCTTTTCATGCAACTTCTAACCATTTTGGTTGTATTAAGGAAATGACATAAATATTTAATTCCTTTATTTCTTTTTGAGAAATGGCATCAACGCTAATATCTTATTTACCCTTTTTATAAATGATTTCAAAGTCATATCTAGGTAACATCTTGGTAACCCATTGTTGTCATTTTGAAAAGGATACTCGTTCTAAAAATATTTTAGACTCTCATGATCAGTCTTGAGTTTGAAATTCCTTTCCATTAAATATTGGTGTGATTTTTTAATTGCATGAATAATTCTAATATTTCTTTCTCATATTTGTGCCTTAGAAAGTTTTTTCCTTTGATTTTTCTACTCTCAAATTCTAATGGACTCCCTTCTTGCATTAGTATTGCTCTAATTCCATGTCTAGAAGCATCACCTTCTACCATAATTTTTTTAGAAAATTCTAGGGTAGCTAGTATTGGGGTTGATGTGGGAGCTTCTTTTAGTTGTTAGAAGGCCTGATTGGCTACCTCTAACCATGAAAATGAATCCTTATTTAATAAATTTATTAAGGGTGTTGTGATACAAGCATAATTATGAATAAATCTTCTATAGCATCCTTTTAGACCCAAAAATCCTATCAACCCTTTGATATTTATAGGTTCTGACCATTCTTTTATTGCAATAGTCTTCTTGAGGTCTACCTTAATAACTTCATATGAAGCCACATGTCCCAAGTATTCTATTTCTCTTACCCCAAAGACACTTTTAGATTGCTTGGCATAAAGTTGATTATCCCCCAACAATTGTAATATCTTCTCTACATGTTGCAAATGTTCTTCCCATGATTTACTAAAGATAAGGATATCATCAAAGAAATCCACCAAAAATTTGTGAATAGGGAAGTAATGCAACAAATGATAGGATTTCAATTAACTCGCCCCAAAAGACATTCAAAGCCAAATTTCTAGAAAGATGGGATGTGAAACCCCATGAGGAAGAACAAGAGGATGAAGTGGTGAGAAATCATGCCAAATAAAGTGCATTAGACACAATTTTCCATTAGGAGATCAATTTTACACAATATTGTGAGTATCAAAAAAATTGACAAGGAAGAAGAAGATACGAGGATCATCCCCACAAGAACATTTAACATTGCTTGGGAAAGATCAATATACCCACATATGATGGATGAGGCAATTTTTCAACTAGCAATTGGTTGTAGAAGTTGGATACATATCTCTCCTTGAACCCAATGTATTAAGAAGAAGCCAATTTTTTTTTCACTTTACACCTAAAGGGTGTGGCCCATGAATGGTGGCACCATTGTATGGAAACCTAAGGACATATCTCAATCACAACCTTAGAAGAGTTCAGTCAAAGATTAGAGAGGTTTGATTGGAACAATCTAAAGACTTAAATTAAGGAGTTAGCACAATTAAGGCAAGATGGTATTTGAAGACTTTGTTGATCATATTGCTGAAAATCACAAAGCCACAATGAAAATTGCACTTTTTTCTCTCTTTGGAGCCCCAAAATATCTCCCCTTCAATGTATTTGGAGTGTTTGCAGGATAAAGGATGATTGTTCTCATTGATAGTGGGTCCACTCACAACTTTATCAATGATGGTTTAGTGATGAAAACAAAAATGAATGAAAAATAATTTGAAGGTTTCAATGTTATATTAGCTAATGGAACCACCATTTCATGCAACTAGATAATCAAGACACTCAATATCACTCTAGGAGATCATAAGATATGTGATTAATTTTATGTGATAGGTTTGGGAGATACTCATATGGTTTTGGGAGTACAATGGTTGCACTCTCTAGGAGGGTATTCATAGAACTACCAAACAATGGAACTTAAGCTCATCATAGGTAGAAATAAGATTGTCCTTAGAGGGATCTTGAAAGGAGCTCCACAAGCAGTGATGATCAAGATGATGGAGAGATTCTTTCACAAACTCCAATTAATATGGTTATTAAATTTTGTGATTCTCCCCACAAAGTCCCCATCAAGAAAAGAATGTACTCATCAAGTTCATATTTAGAAAATTTTAGATAGGGATTGCATTGTATTTAATGGCTTGCCTCTAGGTCTACCACCATATAGATGGTTTCAACATGCTATAGAGATATAAGAAGGGTTGAAGCTTTTTATCAATACACCATACCATCATCTAAGAAATTATACATAGGAGATAAAGAAGACTATCAAAGAACTTATTGACATGGGATTCATTAGACCCTAGGTTCAGTACATTTTCTCTTCAATAGTTATTATGAAGGATGGAATATGAGGATGTGTATTGACTATAAAGGCTTGAACAAGAAGACCATCAAAAATAGATATGATATTCCAAGGATAGATGAACTCCTAGATGAATTACATGGATCTATGGGTAAGTGAAAAAATATGGGGGGCCAAAAAGGGGGCTTAAGTGGCCACTTCTTTTCTGAAATCAGGGAATACTGACCTTGGACGTGAAATTGAGGATGGTTACACTCAAAATTTTGAGATGTAACAAAAACAAGGATCATAGTGCTCTGAGTCTACTTTCTAAACTACTATTTTTAAAAAAAAATGGTTGAGATTAAGGGGTTCAAAAGAGGGGACCATAGAAATTGGTGCTATTTTTGTTAAAAAATATAACATAGCAACTTTTGTGGCTCCCTAGCATAGTTTACTCTTTTTTAGTATTTTTAAAATTGCTTCAGTGAGAAATTAGTTAACAATATGTAGTTTATGCTCAATTTTTCTGATATTCTTTTAACTAATATTTATTTTTTTACTAATTTTCAAAGTGGACACTTCCTGAAAAACAAAATTTTGGTTGTGTTGCCCCTATAAATTTTGGAAACTAATTGAATTTTTTTAATATGCATAGAATGGAGTCTAGTTTCTAAAAATGTAATTTATTTGAAATTTTGATGAATGGTTAATTTATAACAAAAAAAGACCAAACGTGCTAGTTTTTTCCAAAAAAAGACACACAAACAAAAGAAAATATAGATCAAATACTTAACATTGTCAAAATGTGAAAAAAATTACATTGTTAGATAACTAAGAGAGAGCCTAACATTACCTAGGTGTTTGATTTGTTCAACATTGAAACACGTGCAAACCTGATGCTTAGCACAAACGCGATTATGTGAAATATTGTAGAATTTTCAAAAACACATCTTTGGACGTTGGGAAGACACTCCAAGCCATTGGGTTGGTATTCTAAGGAAAACACCAAGTGAAAGGCTTGGGGATTCCCAAAGCAACTATAGTGTATGAAAATGCATACCCTTGCATTTTCACACTTGTTTGGGCCCGCCTTGCTTTGTTTATCCTTATTTATGTCTTAATTAGTCTTATTTTGCATCCAAAAGCCTAATCAAATATATCTTTTATGGCTAATCTTGACAAAATTCAAAGGGTAAATGATAATTTAATGATTATGGTTGTGTGTCCTTGATTTTTATGTTGGGATTAAGACACCACCTAGGGTGTCTGTGTCCCCCAAGGGTCTTAGGACCCTCTTTTCAAATGTGCCTTAATGGGGCCTTTTTTTGGAGTAGATGTGCCCTGAGTTTCATGCCTTGAGACTAAGACGCCATCTAGGGTGTCTTAGTCCCCCTTAAGATATTTTTGAGATTTAATTTCAAATATTGGTGGGATTTAGCCTCCTTTAGTTAATGAATTCATATGTCGGCTTGTTGTGGTGTAATTTTGAGATATTAAGCATAGATAAGTATAAATACAAGGTTCTTTCACTCATATTTTCACCTAGCAATCTAACAAGCATTCAATCATTCAAGTATTCAAGCATTCAAGAGAAATTCATGAAGCATTTGGAGCCATCATCAAGATTCAAGAATCATATCAAGGATATTCTTGCATCATTTGTATTTTTGAGCTAAAATTTGTGATGTAGGATTTTGATTCAAGCAAGCAATTCAAATCAAAATCTATCAAGCACTATTTCAATTCAAGATCTACATTCAAGCTAGTCATTTTACACAAGTTTGCAGATTTCCTAACAAGGGTTTTGTGAGTTGTAACATTTCATGTTGTTCATTCATCATTTCCCTTCATTATTCTATTTCATTCCAAGGTTTAATTACCAACAAGGGGTTTGACCAAGGAAAACCCCCTTTTACTAACAATCAACAAGTTTTTCCTATCTTGCATGTTTATGTTTGTAGATTAGGTTGAAGACTTGAAGATCATTTGAAGTGCATAGTTGAAAAGTTACAAAGTTGCATTGCAAAGTTTTCATCTTCATGGAATCTCACCTACAAGCCAGATCTGGAAGTTTTGGGACCTAAGATTTGAGAAGAAGGAGGTGCAAACATTGAGCCCCAGGATCACATTTGGAGATTTCAGAAATTTAGATTGGGACTAAGATGGTAGTAAGGGAATCTTAGTCCTCCTAGTGGAATTTTGCATAGATTCTTTTGGATTTTGTTTTGACATCCAAAGATTTCGCATTTCCCCTAAAAAATAGCAATGAGACTAAGACGACAGTAAGGGCATCTTAGTCCTCCCTAGCATATTTTGATAACATTTTTGCATTTCCAAAATCTTCATCACACTTCCAAACTTCCCAGGTACACATACCCTAGATTTTTGTTGCTTAATTTCATCATTTGACTTGCATTACTAGGTTTTGTGAGTTGAATGTTAAGTTGTCTTTTCCAAGCCTTTGATTGGTGGTGAACCCTTCAAAGTTTAAAGAACCCCCTCCTAGGTCTTCCTTGTTGTGAATTGACTCACCTTTGGGTTGATAGTCAATCCAATTTGGGTTCCTAGGACATTCTTGAATGACCTAAGGAGAATAGTGGAATTTCCACCCCTATTTTCTTTACGGTTCATTTTGGTGAACCCGAAATTCTTGAGCATTCATTTTCTGATTTGGAGTTCATTAAGGTCCTAGATCTCGGTTGCATTCAATCTTGCATTGCATCTTGCATTAGTGAAAGTGCATCTAGGGTTTCTCATATTTGCATTAGTGAAACTACATATAGGTTGTATTTTTTCTTTCTTGCATCATTTTATCTCATTGAAAAAATGAAAGGTGCATTGTCAATCATCCTAATTACATTTAGAAACATTGTTATTACATTCAAAATTAAAAAAATTCCATTCAACTTTGCATCCAATTGCTTGTCATTAGTTACTTTTTCTTGCATTCATTTGCACACTTTTGTTTCTCAACACCAGGTCCCTGAATAGGCAACCTAAGAACACTGTAAAGAACTCAAATTTTGTTTTTTTTCTAAAAAAAACCTTTATTGGGACTAAAATTCCCTTATTGGCATCGTAGCCCCTCTATGGGTTTCTAGCTCAAAACCCTGTCTGTGTTGTTTGCTTTTTGTTTCACTTTCTGGAACTTCAAAATCTCACTAGTAGGACCAAGACACCCTTACTGGCATCTTAGTCCCTGTTGAATTTGACTTTCTAGTTTTTGGGATTTGAAATTGCTTTTTTGTGATTTTGTTTGCTCCTTCTAGTTTTTTGTTATAGTTTGCAAAGTTATTGTTACTTGAATAATTTCTTTCCTTTCAAGTACAATTGTAAGCATAGAATATTGTTTTCATTGCACTTTCTTTGGTTTATCCCTTGCATGAGCTATACTACTTGGTGTCCTACTATCAATACTATGGTTAGATGAAGTGTGAGACTCATGGCATCCCGTGATCAAAAAACTCGTTGTGTATCTTGGGTTATCTAGCTCTCTTACTCCTAGTGTTGGTACTAGTTCACTAGGTATCGACCATACCTTTGATAACTCTTTTGCTATGCCTACCTTACCTACAAGTGCTATTCCAAGTGTTCAAACAATGATTGATCATATCTTTCAAGAAAACATAATGAAAATGCATGAAGACTTAGTCCATTTACAAGATAGCGTGAGTACTAAAAACATTTCCAACACTATTATACTTGTCATATATAGTATCACCACATGATGGAAAGTAATGAAGGATTAAAATTTGTGCATAACATAGCTAAAATCTTTGGAAAACACCTTCCTTCCACCACCAATGGTGCTCAAGCTTCAAGCAATGTGCAAATCCAAGGAGAAAATCAAATTCCTCCCCATTCAACCATAACCTCTATTTCCACCTATACAAATCCTCAAATGACCACAACGATACAACCAACTAGCAATATATTTCCTACCTCAAACATTTCCACTAGTGCTCCTTATAATTATGTGGAATCTAACCTTATATCTCCTCATGTAAGCCATCCATTCACTTTTCCTCCTAGTACATACACACCACCACCATATACACCTCCATCTCTAACCACACATAATGACCTTGTCATTAACCACCATTTACAAATCCTCTCATCTATTCAATGTTAAGTTTCCACCATAAATCAAAATCAAAATGGTCCACCTTCATACTATGTCAAAAATAACCCATTATCCTTGGAGATATTGAGAACTCCGGTACCACAAGGTATAGAGATCCCTAGATTTAAGAAATATGGAGGAAAGGGAGATCCTACTAATCATGTTAATGCCTTTTTTGTTGTATGTAATGACTTTATCCTTGAGGAAAAACTTTTGGCTAAGATTTTTCCTTGATACTTGAAAGATGTTGCCTTGGATTGGTTTTCTGCATTACCGAATAACTCAATTTGTTCATTTAATAAACTTTTTGAATCCTTTATTAACCATTTCCAAGTGCATATGGTTCCTAAAATGACACTAGCTAATTTGATGAGATGTAAAAAAAATTAGGGTGAAAAAATTACTGACTTTATTTCACGTTACCAATCGCTTTATTCCCAAATTAGTGTGAAGATTCTCGATTCTCACCTTCAAAATATGTTCATATAAAATTTACAAATTAAGATACAAGATAAGCTTACCATGATGAAATTCCCTTCCTTCATGCACTTGTGCACTTCCCTTTGAGATTATTAGAATTCCATAGGTAGTTGTGAACCAAAAACCACCTCTACCCATCCTGAAAAAGTCTGAATCTTCAAACCAAAACACCTACCTACCTTTTAGAAGATAAAATAAAAAATTCCTTCAACTAAATTCCACCTTCCAACCACCCAACAAGTTGATACCCAAGTAGCTTCTATAAAGAAGAGTAATCCTTATATCTTTGGGGATCCGTAAAGACAACTTACTCCATTACCTGACACACTTCACAACATCATGACTCAACTATTAAACATGAACATGCTTACCTTACCTCTCGCTCGATCTCTTGACCCTAGCAAGCCATTACCTCTGAGCTTTAGACATAATGCCTATTGTGCTTATCACCAACAAAAGGGACATGATATAGAACATTGCAAGCGTCTTAAACATCTTGTGAAAGACCTCATTGGTTCTAATCATATTCAAATTGGAGGTGTGAGTGACAAAGGTAATAAATGTGTAGCTCCTCCTAACCAAAATTTGCAAATATTTACCAATCCCATGCCTAACCATAATATTTCATTTGTTAAGGCTAGTGAAACTAAGCCCGATGTGATGAGCATTAACATAGATGATGAGAAAATGAACAATAACAAACAAAATACTATGGATGATGATGAAAAAAATCCTATGGATACTAATGACCAAAGTCCTATAAATACAATGATAAGAGTGATTGACATCTAGCCTCGTAAACAAAAAACCAAAATGCCTATTGACATTACTTTCTCTTCAGAAGAAACAATCTAAAATGCATTTGATGGTTCTCTTTACATAGCTGACATAATCAATAACAGGCCCACTCTTGGGATTCTAATTGATCCCATCTATGGAGAGAATGTGATCATAGAAGAACTCTTATATGTGAATGAAATCACTCAAGATAGATATGATAAACCGAAAGCATGGATAAAAATGCATGATATTTTTTTCTTGTGCTACAATGGGCTTGATCAAATGCCCTTTACAAGTAGGACCAAATAAATCAAATGTATCATTCTCTATCATCTCTAATTTAGATCAATTTCATATGAAGTTAGGCTACAAATGGTTTTGCTCCATGAATGTGATCCCATCTATTGTCCATAAGTGCTTAAAGTTTCTAGTAGGTAATGAAATATTCACTGTGAACCATAGTGGCTTTCGACCTCCATCTTCTCGTGGAAATTTTTCCTTAGACTATTTTTAGCCTGAGCCCATGGAACCTATAAGACCCCATGAGGACTTTCTTTTCCATCCTACCAAAATTTTATAGAAAAATGCATAGCCAAGTTATCCCTTGAAAATTTTCCTCCACCTATGATCAAACCTCCACCCCTTGAAGAAAAAAATATTGAACTTAAACCCATCCCAAATAACCAAGAAATTCCCATAAAGAATCCTTTTCCTATTTCCTACAAAAGGCCAAGAGAAAACCAAACAAGTCCTATACTGCCTCCTAATAAAATTTATAAAGCCAAAGAGAAAGTGGTTGAACAACCTCCCATGGTTTCTTCTATTCTTCCCTCACAAGAAGAAAAGGAACCTATGGTTGACAAACCCACTCCTACAGAAATGAAACTTGAAAACTATAATAAAAGGAATTGAAATGCTAGAGAGTGTATGCGTAGATGTCATGCTATTGCTCGAAAGATGAACAAAATAGAAAATCAAAATTTGAACTTGAAAGAAGCAATAAACGATGAGCCTCCTCCCTTACTAGAACCAACAAATCCTACGTCTCCAACACAACAAGGAAAAGAAACTTCTATGGATATTATCATTCATCCTCCTATTTTTTTAACTTGGATGACGATGAAGAAACCACTAAAATTGATGAGGAAGTGCATAATAAGTTGAATTTTCTATTTTCCTCTTCTATGAGCTTAGACGATAACAACCATGGTGACCCTCCTAAATCGAGTGATGCACCACATGTTGAACCTACTGATTCTCCTAGTTCAATGCTTGATGTTGTTCCTCTCACTAGTGATCTGCATTCCACATATACTGAACAAGACTGGGATGTAGATGACATACTGGATGGTTGAGTTGCATGTACTTTACTAGTATTTTTTCTTGATTGCATGTGCGTATTGTGATCCCCCATGATTTTTTGTTTGATGTTCCCTCTTTATGTTCATTCTTCTATTTGTACCTTCATTCTTCTATATGTCATAAGCTTTTTTTCCTTTTCATTGGTCTTTACCTTTTACTTTCATTTATTTTTTCTTTTTTGTCTCGTGTTTTCCTTTTGGGGATGATGCAAGGTGTCGAGACACCCTATGTCTCTTCCATGTTGACCCAAAATATTTTTCATTATCTTTTCATTATCTTTTCATTTTTCTATTGTGTTTTCCTTTTGGAGATGACACAAGGCATCAAGACACCCTATGTCTCTTCCATTTGACCCAAAAGATTTTCATTATCTTTTCTTTTCTTTTCTTTTTGTCTTGTGTTTTCCTTTTGGGATGACACAAGGCATCGAGACACCCTATATCTCTTCCATGTTGACCCAAAAGGTTTTTTATTTTGTTTTCCCTCTCTTTGTTTCATTCTTCCAATTCTATGTGCATTTGGGGAATGATGAAATTTGTGAGCTCTCTAATATCATTGCAGCAAAGATAGATACTGACCCTGATTCCATAGATCCCTTATGTGTTTCTAGAGGGCAACCCTCTTTTTCTTTATCCTTTATCATGTTTGTCTACTTTAAATTAATTTCTCACAACATGATGTTTAGCAATTTCTTTAAAGTGGGGGCATACATTGGCATCATTTTGGCATTATTTTGGCATTTTATCCATGTTCCTTGATGTGATTTTCTTACTTCACATGATGTGTTTTTCTCTTTGTGGTGACATTGGGAGTAATGTCCTTCAATAAATTGATCTATCTTAGCATATTAAATTCCTCTTAGTGGTGATGTGACACAATGCATTCCCTAAGTTGTGAATCTTTTATCCTTTTATTGGTCCTCTCTTGGAGACATTAGGAATGATGTCCCCTCAGATTAAGAACTCACACGAACTAATAAAAATAACTTCGAATATCCCTCTTTCTTGTTGTGTTTCATTTTTGTACCTTATTAAAGTCGTGGAGGTATGGCTTTGATATGGTTCCTTGGTGCTCACCTAGTGAAACTAGCTTCACTAGCCCTTGTGAGTGTGCATTTTCTCTTTGTTCCTTATTAAAGTCATGGAAGTGTGGCTTTGATATGGTTCCTTGGGGCTCACCTACTGAACAACTAGCTTCACTATCCCTTGTGAACATTCATTTTCTTTTGTCCTTATCATATTCATGGGGGTATGACTTTGATATGGGCATCTTGGGGCTCACCTAGTGAACAACTAGCTTCACTATCCCTTGTGAGTGTGCATTTTGTTTGCATAGTGGAAAGTGCATTCCACTTGTAAACCTCTTTTGGAAAAAAAACCTAGACCCATTCCATACCATGTTGGATGGCCATTCAAAGCTTGATCCATTGCATTTTTCATTTTCCTTTTTTTTCTTCTTTTTCTATCTTTGATGGTGTATGCTAGTGATCTGGTTATGGCTTCATATATCATACACAAGTGTGTTCTTTGTGCCTATGTTGGTCTTCCATAGGATCTTAATCCTAGGGGCTTGTCCACCCTCTTGATTATTTTCATCCTATCTTACTAGCATTTGTACATTTAAACCCCTCTTGATTGTGTGGTTGGCTACTTTAGTGTGAGTTTGAAGCAAGTTCCTCCTCTCACTAAAGTGGGGGCTAAATGTAGTGTAGGAAAATGCATACCCTTGCATTTTCACACTTTTTTGGGCCCACCTTGCTTTTCTTATCCTTATTTATGTCTTAATTGGTCCTATTTTACATCTACAAGCCTAATAAAATATATCTTTTTATGGATAATGCCAACAAACTTCAAAGGGTAAATGATAATTTAATGATTTTCGCTATGTGTCCTTGATTTTTGGGTTGGTAATAAGATGCAACCTAGGGCTTATTTGTCCCCCAAAGGTCTTAGGACCTTGTTTTCAAATGTGCCTTAATTGGACCCCTTTTTGGAGTCTGTACCTCGAGTTTCATGCCTCAGGACTAAGACACCACCTAGGGCGTCTTTGTCCCCCTTAAGGTATTTTAAGGATTTAATTTCAAATCTTGGTGGGATTTAGCCTCCTTTAATTAATGAATTCATATGTTGGCTTGTTGTGGTGTAATTTTGGGATATTAAGCATAGATAAGTATAAATACAAGGTTCTTTCACTCATATTTTCACCTAGAAATCTAACAAGCATCCAAGCATTCAAGTATTCAAGAATTTAAGAGAAATTCATCAAGCATTTGGAGCCATCATCAAGATTCAAGCATCATATCAAGGATATTCTTGCATCACGTGTGTTTTTGAGCTAACATTTGTGATGTAGGATTTTGATTCAAGCAAGCAATTCAAGTCAAGATCTACATTCAAGCTAGTTGTTTCACACTAGTTTGTAGATTTCCTAACAATGGTTTGGTGAGTTGTAACATTGCATGTTGTTCATTCATCATTTCCCTTCATAATTCTATTTCATTCCAAGGTTTAATTACCAATAGGGGGTTTGACCAAGGAAAACCCCCATTCACTAACAATCAACAAGTTTTTCCTCTCTTTCATGTTTGTGTTTATAGATTTAGGTTGAAGACTTGAATATCATTTGAAGTTCAAAGTTGAAAAGTTGTCATCTTCATGGAAACTCACCTACATGCCAGATCTGGAAGTTTCAGGACCTAAGATATAAGAAGAAGGAATTGCATACATTAAGCCTTAGGATCACATTTGGAGTTTTCAAAAATTCAAATAGGGACTGAGATGGTAGTAAGGGCATCTTAGTCCTCCTAGTGTAATTTTGCAAAGATTCTTTTGGATTTTGTTCCGACATTCAAAGATTTTGCATTTCCCCAAAAAATAATAGTGGGACTAAGACAACAATAAGGGAATCTTAGTCCTCCCTGGAATATTTTGACAACACTTTTTCATTTCTAGAATCTTCATCACATTTCCAGACTTCCTAGGTGCACATACCCAAACTTTTTGTTGCTTAATTTCATCATTTGCACTCATCATTTGACTTGCATTACAAAGTTTTGTGAGTTGAATGTTAAGTTGTCTTTTCCAAGCATTTTCTTGGTGGTGAACCCCTCAAAGTTTAAAGAACCCCCTCCTAGGTTTTCCTTGTTGTGAATTGACTCACCTTTGGGTTGATAGTCAATCCAATTTGGGTTCCTAAGAGAGAGGTAGAGAGAGAGAGGGAGTGTGAGAGATGGGGGTTGAGTGAGAGGGACTTATCTAGGTAGGGTGGGAGGGATAGATAGAGAGAGGGGGAGAGAGAGTTACCTAGGTGGGGTGCTAGAGAGAGAGGCAAGTGGGAGGGAGAGACCTAAGAGAGGGAGAGAGAGGGAGTGATGGAGAGGGAGTGGGAGGGAGATATAGAGAGAGATAGAGGGAGTGAGAGAGAGAGAGTGGTAGGGATTGTTTGAGTGAGAGGTATGTAGAAAGAGGGCGAGGGTAGATTGAGAAAAATAGAGAGGGTAGGAGAGAGGGAGGGATAGAGAGATGAGATAGATAGAGAGAGAGAGAGAGAGAGAGAGAGAGGGATAGGGGTTGAGGGATTAGGGTTGAGGGATTAGGTTTGAGGTTCCAATGTATAGATTAGAGGGTATAATGTAGAAGATAGATGGTTGAGGATTTATGCCTTTAAGAGTTGAAGGGTTAAGGGTTGAGGGCTTAAGGGTTTAAGAGATAAGGGATGAGGGTTAAGGGTATAGGGTTGAGTATATAGGTTTTAGGTTATATGGTTGTGGGATTATGGTTGAGGATCCAATGTATAGGGTAGATGGTAGATAATTGAGGGTTCATGGTTCAAAAAATATTGTAGAGGGTAGAGGGTTGAAGATTTAATGGTTTAAGGGTTGAAGATTGAGGGATTAGGGTTTGAGGGTTGAGGGTTGAGGGATAAAGGGTTGAAAATTGAGGGTTTAGGGATTGAGGGTTGAGGGATTAAGGGTTGAGGGTGTAGGGTTTAAGGGTTGAGGGATTAAGGATTGAGGGTTGATATTTTAGGGTAGAGAGTTTAAGGGTTGAGGGATAAGGGTTGAGGGTAGAGGGTAGAGGGTTTAAGGGTTTAAGGTTTAAGGGATGAGGATTTAGGTTTTAAGGTTGAGTGTTTAAGGTTTTGAGGGTTGAGGGCATGGGGTTGAGGGATTAGGGTAGAGAGGGAGGGATAGAGATATATGAGGGTTGAGGATTCAATGTATAGGGTAGAGGGTTGAGAATTGAGGGTATAGGGTTGAGGACCTATAGGGTTGATGGTTTAGGGTATTGGGTTGAGGGTATATGGTTGAGGGATTAGGGTTGAAGGTAGAGGGTATTGGGTTGAGGGTAGAGGGTAGAAGGTTTAAGGGTTTAGGGTTGAGGATTTAGGTTTAAGGGTAGAGGGTTTAGGGTATAGGTTTGAGGGTATATGGTTGAAAGGTTAGGGTTGACGGTCCAATTTCTAGGGTAGAGGGTATATGGGTTGAGGGTTTAAGGTTTAAGCCTGGTTGAAGGTTGAGGGATTCAGGGTTGAGAGTTGAGAATTGAGGGTTGATGGTTTAATGTATAGGGAAGAGGGTAGAGGGTAGATGTTTTATGTTTGGGTAAATAAGTATTTTACTTATTACAATTTACTTAAGCTTACTTAGGGAATGCATATCATTTTAGTTTGCACTTGTGACACCTAGTTATTTGCATCTTGCATCTAGGTTTGTGCATATATTGAGAGATGTGATTAGGTCACTTATGGAAGTGTGTGTAGGAGAAATTCCACTTTAGGTGGGTGATCCACCTTTTATGGAATTATATATTATTTCTTTCTACCTACCCTACACATGATTGTGACACTTGTCTCATTCACGGCCCTTCATTGTGTCCCAGATTGCCTTTATAAGCAAGCCTTGTACATACTTGTAATTGTCTATCTTCATGCATATTGAGAATACAATAATCATATTCTCTCATCTTGTCTATCTCTTTTGTGCTATGTTTAGTCTCTTGATTCTATTTTTTCTTTTCATAAGTTCTTACATGGTATCGGAGCGGTTGGAGGTCTTTTGCGTAGCAATTGTTGGGAGATCTTTTATCGTGTGAAGGTGATCAATAGAAAAATCTTAGGAGCACCAACATTTTGGTGCATTCTAGACTAGATTTGACCTCAAATTTGGATTTAGAAACCTTTTTTCAATCAAGATAGCCTTTCATTTTGTTAAAATCGGACACTGGGAGCTCTAGATCGAAAAAATTCACCAATTGGAGTATTTTTTCAATTTTCTAAGAATTATTTTGATTTCAACTGAAAATTTTTGAAAATTTTTTTAGAAAATTTTTAAATTCTGCCGATATTATTTCATTTGTAAAAATTGGTAGATTCATTTTTTGAAAAGTTGTATTCAAAATCAAAAAATTGTATTTTTTTTAAATATAAAAAAAAGTGGAAGAATTTGCAGGTTTTAAAGTCTGCATTCTATAGACTATACCTCTACAGGGTACCATAGTACCCACTAGCCTCCATGTGGCTGCTAGCCGGCCCCACAAATCCTCCACGTCCCACATAGATTTCAACTCCAGTGCATCTCTAATAACCGGCGAGCGTTTATAAATCCAGTTGACCATCTCAAAAAGTCGGCTGATCAACAGAAGATTCTGGCGCCTATTTATTCAATACCGGCGAACTTCTAGCAACAAAATCTGGCAGCCGATCACAAAATTCTGGCATCAAGTTTCAAGCAGTCAAGAAATCCAACTTCAAAATCTTTGGCAAAGAATATTCTGACTTGAAAAAGCATATTCCGTCACTCAGTCGACCGAACCAGCGATAGGCATTTGCACATCAAATTTAAGCTCCAGCTAAAGGTGACAGGTGCCAAACCATCAAGTTTAATTGCGTAAAATGATGAAATCATCATTGCAACATCGATGATGTCAGCAGTTTAATTTTTTTTCCCCCCTCACCAATGGAGTTTTTGATTTTGCAGTCCGACTTTGAAGCTTCATATCTTACTCATTGTAGCTCCTTTTTTTGATCTTTTTTTTTTTATTTGGGCTAATTTTTTGTGTACTTCACAACCATGTGATTAGTTTATGATTTTGGTGGACATATTTTCCATAATTTTCATTTTTTTCAACACTATACCTATCCAATCCTCATTTCTGCAACTTATAGGGCTCTATACAAGCACATTCGAACTCCTTTTCAAGTGTTGTTTTTTTTAAAGTGCATGATTTTTCATCTACTTCTTGAATCTACAATCAATTTGAAGCGATCTTGAGTGGATTTTGTACTTTCAACATATGGTCTTTTTTGGTCTATTTGGCACTTGTATTGCATAGATCTGAATTTAGGTCTTTGCTTCATTGTTCAAGTCTATTCTTAGCCTATTTGTGGTAAGTTGAAAATTAGAAATCATAAGTCCATTTAGCCAAGTTTCAAGTGGCCTATTGTACACGCACTAAATTATAAAGTGCCAAAATCATATTTCTTGGGGGGGTACTTTGATTGAGTGAATTTGGGGGGGTGTCTCTTGTGCTCTTTCATTCCATCATTGGTTCATCTAAAGTTCCACTCTTAACTGCACATAATTATGCTACATGGAAAGTACATGCATGGAGTAAACTAATGGAAAAAGGTTTAATTTACTATATTGATGGAACTATAACTACACCTACAAATCCTAAGGTAGATCCAACTACATATATGGATTGTCTCACTAAAACTTCTATGGCATTGGGTACACTTAGAAATTTCATTTCAGATGATCTCATTTTCCATGTTGATAAATGTACTACAACCAAGGAAGCTTGGGGTAGGCTTGCTACTTTGTATGGCAAGTTTGATAAGGTTAAGGGGTACAAGCTTGAACATGATCTCCTAAGCCTTGATCCCAAGGATTTTGACACAATTCAAGATTATTTCACTAAGGAAAATGAGCTAAGAGCACAACTAAAGGATTCTGGTATTGAGAAAGAGGATGATCAATTGGTCTTCAACTTGTTGGACAAGATTCCATCTAAATATGCAACCTTTGTTTCAAGTTTTTAGATTCAAATATTGACAATAAGCAACTTCACATCACCATCTTTTGAGGCTCTCACAGATCTTTTGATTCTTGAGCAAAATAAGTTGATGAAAATAGGCATTCTCAAGTCTTCAACTTCAAAAGCATTGGTGGTCAATCATGGAAAAAACAAGCAAGGAAAAGGGAAAGACCAAAAGTAATCTTCACCAAATCCATAGGGAGAGAACAAACAATCCACTCCTCCACAACAAATCTCAACTTCATCTTCGTCAAAGAAGTACAACTATTCAAGCAAGAGGGAGAAACCAACATGTGCATATTGCAAAAATTTTGGTCATGAGGAGCATCGTTGTCATGCTAAGAAAATTGATGAGTTGACAAACATCCTTAAGAAGAATAACATCAACTTTCCAGCTACATATCAGGAGAAGGACTCATATCCTTCCACTTCTACTTCTAAGAAAAAAGGCACAACTCTCATGGAAACAACATCAAGCTCATCTCCTTCTTCTACATCATCTCAACATGAGAAACATAACGGGCAAGCATTTCTTGCAATTGTAGATTCCAATTCAGATAGGTGGATCTTTGATTCAAGAGCTTCACATCATATGACTTCTTCCAAGGATATGTTCTCTTAATTTGATTCTTGTTCATCACCACCCATTTTGATGGCCAACAACACTTCTTTGAGAGTTTGTGGGAAGGGGTCTATTGACATTGAATGTGGAGCATTTAATGATGTTCTATGTGTTCCTACTTTGTCAAGGAACATCCTTTCCATCTATCAAATTACACATAGTGGTATAGGAAAGAGTGTAGAGTTCACACTAGATTCTTTCATTGTTCAGGATTTGCATAGCAGAGGTCTTGTTGCAGTTGGGGAGGTTGATAATTGTTCTCGGTTCTACACCTTCTCATATTTTTCTCCTATTGATGATTCAGTTCACCCTAGTGTGGACACACTTGAGGAGAATGAGTATGGTTACTTGAATCTTGGAGTGCTCACTACTCCTGAGGTTCTTGAGCCTATTGTTGATATTTCATGTCCTACATTGACTGATGTACCTAATGATACTTGTGTTCTACCAGTTTTAGTGCCTTGTGATTCAGTGCAATAGTGCATACCTTGTCTTCCAGCAGCAATCTCATGGGATGACTACTTGATAGACATTAGCAGCTTGTTTGTGGAGTCCTACATTGTAGATTTGGGAGACACATTTGATTACTTACATCTTCTCTTTGATGAAGGTGATTCTTCTTCAGTTGTTTTTGAGGGAACAATCTGACCCTCCTCTACATGATTAGTCTTTTGAGGTTGATGTGATTTTGGATGCATATGTACAACAATTGGAGGAGGCCACTTTCTCTCTTGAGGAGATAGTGTCTTTGGAGTATGTTCTACCTTGATCCTTGCTAGATCTTGAGTTGTCTTTTTTAGCGGATGAGAGTGTTGTTGCAAAGGGGTTCTCAGAGGTTCTAGGAAGTGACTACACTGTGACTTGTGCACTTGCCATTGTAGCTTCACATAGTTTGGGAAAGGCATCTTTCAACATCAACATAGGGAAATTTGAGCAAATTTCAAAGACTCCTTACATTTTAAGGGTTCTTACTTCTTCACTTGTGGATTGGGGAGACTTCATTCATGCACCTTTGATATTGTTTGTTCCTAAGGGGAGGATTGTTGTTCGACACTTTTGGAGCAGCTTCTTCATTCGTTCTCGAGCATCTTCCATGGGTGATCATTGTACATTGAGGGGGGGCTACTTTGTCTCTCTTCTTCTCTTGTATGGGGGGAATTTTTCGTCACATGGGGTTTTGTCCTTCTCATGTTGTGTTCATAATATTTTGTATTTCATCTCTCTTTTGGGGGGTAGATTTTTCCCTCTGGGTTTTTCTATCTTTACTCCACTTGTGAGAGATTGCATTACATTTGTACATGGGTACCTAACATGGTCTAGTTGTCGAGACCATCTTGCATCTTATCTTGCATGGTTAGCTTGAGTCTTCATTCCCTCAATTGCACTTAAGGGGGGGT